>JAOEHY010050315.1:0-47371 GCA_025447955.1 Psilopsiagon aurifrons
TCCCTGGGCAACCCATTCCAGTGCCTCACCACCCTTACAGTAAAGAATTTCTTCCTCATATCTAATCTAAACTTCCCTGTTTAAGTTTTAACTCATTATCCCTTGTCCTGTCACCACAGTCCTAATGAAAAGTCCCTCTCCAGCATCCCTGTAGCCTCCCTTCAGATACTGGAAGGCTGCTATGTGGTCGGTTTTGCCTTTGTCTTCTGTTGTGTAATTGAAATTAGAACAACACTGAATCAGGAAACAGGTAACAAAAATGTCCCTTTTCATTTTAATAATACCCATATGGATTTATGCAAGAAATGTTCCTACTCCAGATGCTGTGTAATTTATAAAATTAATGTGAAGTATTGGGATGCGGTTGTCAGAGCATTCTGTTACTAGTAGTTGTTCTTTTACAACCAAATGCCTAGTATCCGTGAAGTAAAAAATCAAGCATCCTTTGCTACCCCAAAAAGGCAACAAGCACTGAAAATGAAAAGTCTTTACTTATTTAGATTCAGTTAGGAAGACAGATAATTACAAGTTATTACATAGATAGTACTTTGTGTCATTGACTCTTTTTATATAGCTCAACTTCTCTGTCAGATGGACAGTCTTTAAGACCAAACTGTTTAAACCAAGTATGTAGACACATAACAATTCTTTGTGTCATGAAAGCAGCTTAAATATGAAGAGTAAAATTAAAAGTTAAAGTAACCCAGAAAACTAGCCCACAAATAGAGCTTTTTGCAACTGATGCGCAGAATTCATAAAGGCAGTTTTGTGCCTTTATCTGTTAAATTTCTTAAGTGATTGTTAGATTGGAATTATCACAGCAAGCACTAATCTGAAGTCTGTCCACCAGAAAGGCATTTAAAACAATTTGAGGTCCATTTCCAACACTGTAGTCAAAACCGTATTATGTCTGACATAAACAAGTGGATTTCTGTAACTCTTTACAACTACATGACAAAAGGCTGGCAACTTTTCAATTTAAAAATGACACACACGCGCACAAAAGGGTACTTATTTTTTAATATTTACCTATCTGCAGATGTTTTGCAGATGCAACAATTTTGCAAAACAAAATTGTACTATGCAAACTAATTTTAATGTTCAAACCAGTACTGTACAGATTCATCTTATAAGGGAAAGCTTGAGATAAATAAAAATATAGAGAAATATGTATTTAATTAGCTGAGAGAAAATTGTGAAATTGAAGCTGACCTAAGTCTAGGGCATTCTTTAGGATTGCTTCCAGTTTTTCTGCTGGGGACACAAAACAATTCTATATTTCTTTATATCTATAGAACTGTGATAAGGAGGTGTTCTTTAAAAGCATTAAAATTGAGGAATTGCAAGAATTGAACAGACACTCTGTTCTCCTTTATATCTCCTCCTGAAGGCTGTTTTGAATAATGCTAGATAGGAAGTCACAATGCTGTGTTGTACACACTGGTAATGTTGGAGGCACGTTTAAGTTCTGATCATATGAAGCAGCCCTGTGGAGCATCTTTCAGAGCTTGCCTGTTTCTGCTGTTGATCACCTCGATGCTAATTAACTGAACTGGGTGAAATCACCGGAGAGCAATTGAAAGATGAGCAAAATCTGCTTGTTCAGGCAGGCTGATGTTACACACTGTGCCAGTGCTTGCCCTGTATTACAGTGAGTTTTGAAGCATAGCTCGTTCATAGCATAGTTTCGAAGTGAAGCATTACTCTGTTTCTAACTGATTTGTTCTGATTCAGCAATAAAAAATGATTTATGGGGGACTTTTATATACTTACTTGGAGCATGGAGGAGACTGTTAAGGAGTACTGGAGGGACTGTTCTACTCAAGTCCTTCAGTCTGCATCCCTGACATGGAGTTGGTGGGTCAGAAGTCGTAGTGAAAGTCCCTCAGGCCCTGTGTGAACATAGGGCATCTCCAGTTAAAGCGTTCTAGATCAAATGTCATTGATTGGGTTAAAATAAAATTGTTCAAGAGACTTTAGTGGCTTTACTTTGTACTGTCAAACTTCATCCTGGGGTCACCTGTAGTTGGTCTTTGAGTGATTGACATAAAACCAATGCAGAAGCACACTGCTGGCCTGAATGCCATGCTCTATGTTCAGCAGAAATACAGCTGCTTGTCAGTGGCTGGTCTGGATCAGATCTGCGCCACTGAGTGATTTAAGAGTGTCTAAGTCTGGAGCACATGGTGATGTAATCACAACCATAGTTCTCTGCTTAGAAACTAGGTGATAAGTCAATAGCGTGAACTGAAATCACTATGCAATTTCATCAAATCCTGGGGAAATACCTTTCCAAGTATATATCCTGAATGATTTCGAATGAGAGAAAACAAAAAATTATTTTTTGTTAGGTTTTACTTTTCAAGTAAATAAGTGTCAGTACGTCTGAAAGTTTCACTTTTATGAAGTAAAAGGCTGCAGGAAGATGATTACACAGAGGTTTGCTGTTCAATAAATACAAAATGGAATTAGCCAAAGGTATCCAAAAGACATCCTTTCTGTTCTTGGTTATCAGCCATTTGCCATACTTGTAGCTTTTGCGTAACTTTGTTGAGAGTTTTGTAAAGGAATCTCTCTTTTTCTTTCACTCCATAGGGGATGCGTGTGACTCCAACCCATGCAAAAATGGTGGCATCTGTCTGTCAGGGCTGAATGATGACTTCTACTCGTGCGAGTGTCCTGAAGGCTTCTCAGACCCCAATTGCTCTAACGTTGTGGAGGTTGGTAAGTGCAAACTTTAAATGCTGAAAAAATTGAGTATCCTGATAATCTGTGGCAGGCCAACCAGTGGCTATGTCTGCAACATTTCATGTAGTGCTGTGGTCATTGCATTGTTCATTGTTGTTTCTTAACCTTATCTCTGCATCATAGATATCTGTGTAATAATTAACAGTTAAATCAGTACCTGATAAGTGTATCTGCAAAACATAGGCAGAGAATTTCAGTACTGTACTTCACCAAACAATCATAGTTGTGACTTGAAATTACCAACATTTCTCAAAGATCAATGTAATTGGATATTTCTATATATCCTTCTGCTGATCAATGACCATTTAAACCTTGGTTTCTCATAGTTGTATCCTGAGGTCCAGACTAAAGATTAGTTACTTAAACAAGTGAAATTACAGAAACAGTATAGGAGAAACCAGAATAACACATAGTAGTCACTTGTTTGAATTTTAAAACCAATATCCAGCTGGCAGTTGCAATTATTCATTATGTGAGTACATATATATAGTGCAAGTCAAATGTACCGAAGTTTTGTAATGTGCATTTGGCTCAGGGTAAACATAAATATGAATGGTAGTTTGAAAAGGTCAGGTTGGGTCAAGCCTCCATTTTAAGAAAACTTAAGGGTAAAATTGAAGTGCAAAGGAAAAGCTGATAGAGAGCTCATTGTGTCACACGCCACCCCATTGTTTTCAGTGAAGCAGAAGACCTGCAAGTTGACCGAGCTCTCACATTATCCCAAAGAAGGTATAAAAATATGCATGGTAGAGCAAAACAATAAGTAGACACTACTGCTGAAATAGGTACATTTTCTATCTCTTCCTTGGAGTTGTGGGAATTAGAATAGGAAGGTAAAACACAGAAAAGCACTGACTTAGAGAGGAGATGGCAGTGTCTTTTATTCTGTTCAATCAGGAAAATACACAAAAATTGGAGGTTCTGTGACAGTATCTCTTATCTGTAGGCTCTGCCTGCATTTCTTCTGCTGACAGCCAAATTACCTGAAAGCACTATGACCCTCCAGGTATTTCGTCTTGTACACCTGTCTGTGATTCATCAGCCTGGGTTACGCTGACAGCCTTCAGTCTATGACAGCTGAGTAGTGGTCGCACATTTTGCTTCTGCCGGCTGTACTGCAGGACACCAACCTTAGGCAGAGGGGCAATGCCAGTGGCCTTGCTGCTGCAGATGTCTTTTTGAAACTGTCACAGTCTAAATCTGCATGCTTTTTGTTTTTTGGTAAATAAATAAAGGCTACACTGGCATAACCTGAAAATGCTGTTCAGGGGGCTAGGTATATTTCTTTGTCATGAGATAAGTTGAGGAGAACTAGTCCAAGAAGCTAAGGTTGGTTTGTTTTCCATTTTTCTTTTCTGAAGATGATGCTGCCATTGTTCTGGGAGTGAATGCTAAGTCTCTACAATGCAAGTTTAAGAGACTTTGGGTGAAAATTTATTTCCCTGATGATAACTTTTCTGCAGACAAATTGAACGATTTCCAGTGACAGAATGCCCACCAACGTGACAGACACCAACTGTCTTTGTGCTGTCATTGTTTTCTGGCTGTAAAATGTCAGCAGCTGGTTATTACTCAACATCTGAGTTGCCCAAGAAACTGCTTGTTCCCTTGGTGCAGCCACCCAAGAAGCTGGAAGACTGCCTCAAGATCCTGTTTTCAATCCCTTTCCCTACCATTTTTATGCATGGTTGAAGGGTCTGAATGATCCAACATCTATATGCAGCCCTCAAATGGAATAAACTTTATGCACATTTCACATTCATTAGTACCTCTGAAGTAGTCCAAGTGCCTGTGAGACTTACTGACATACCTGATAAGTTGTTTAGCGAGAATATTACACAACTAATTACAATTACAATTGAATATTATATTATTATTTAATTCTGCATTATGTTAGCTTTGTTATTCAGTGTCCCTGTCCTGGATGCCTTGGCTCTATATAACCTTGAAGAGCTAAGTGTTAAAAATAAGTCTGTTACCACTTTTTGTTTTTTTAAAAACCTTTATTTTTAATTATGTTTTAAAAGACATGTAAACCATACATGCGTTATTTTTAAAATTGCAGTAGATTGTTAGTTTAATTGTGTTTTAAAAGACATGTAAATCATACATGCGTTATTTTTAAAATTGCAGTATTTTGTTAGTACCCTGAGGAGAGTTCCTTGTATTGAGTAGTTTTTATATATCTGCCATTATCTTTGCCACATATAAAATCAGAGCTGTATGTTCTTTTCTGATTCTTATGAAATGAAGAGTTGCAGAACTTGTTAAACTTCTAATATATACCAATCATTAGGAAATATTAGTAAGGTTCATTTAGTTAATAACTCTCCTCTTTTGCTAAAAAATGTGGTGGTAGCTTTACAGACTTGCTTTCTTTTTCCTTTAGTTTCTTGGCTAATGTTGAGTAGGCTGAAGTTTCTGAAGAGACCAGACAACCTAATTTCTTGTAAAATTTAGACTTAAGAAATAAATGTTCTTAAAGTAATGCTCCTGGTTGTGTTCCCATTTTATAGAATATAGTGTGCTCCTGGATTTTTATGCACAAGGATGTGACTCAACAGTATGGAAACAGCTCACTAAAATAAAAATACCAGAAGGAAGCTGATTCTTTAGCTGAAAAGGCAAATCGGTCTTTTATGAGATGATCATTCTGGCATCCTAGGAAATTTCAGATTAGAATACTTTGGACTTCTCAAGCAAAACCAACCAGATGGAAAACCTGGTGGTGGTCAGGTTAATGCAAGTTCTAAATTCAGTTCAGTTCCAGAGTAAAAGAAAAAAAAAAATAAAAGGTGAATATTGAAACCCAGAGACAGATGGACATTACTGTTGTTTCTTTCCCCTCTAAGTTATTTTCCAGATGTTTTTTTCAAAACTTTATATAAAGGGCTCATTAAGCAGAGAAAAAATCATTATTATTTGGAATTACTTTTTTCTCCCCTTGTATGTTTTGCTTGTATTTAAAATAATTAATTTGGGTAGGGTTTTTTGATACTATAAAGAGTTGCAGTTCATAAACCCTTTTTCTTCAGTAATAAATATACCTATGCTTAAAAGCAGAATGTGCCCAAATGTTTCTCTGGGTGAATTTAATCTTTCTAACCGGGAAAAGTTGCTATTCCTAGCTGAGAAATTTTTCACTGTAACTCTTTGTGATCTGATGCATTTGTATGTTTGTTGCCTTTTCATTTAAAATCTCTATTAAGGTATTTGCTTAACGGTGCAAGATCAGATTTTTGCTTTCAGCACTCCATTCCAGATGCAAAATTCTCTGAAGTGTTTAAAACAGTGTGGAATAATGTATCTGCTCCACTCTCTTACCATTTTCTCTGTGCAGTTCCAGAATACTAAATGAACTTGTTAAGTTTTTAAACTGTAATATACACAGCTAGCATTGTCTGAAGCAAATATACTTTGTTCTTAACCATGTTAGAGGCTGAGAACTGTTGGTGGAAGTGGTCGCAACTCTTAATCCGGAAGAAATGTACTGGTATACACCACATGAGATGCTGATGTTACTTTTCTCAGCTCTGACGGAATATAATTTTACCTGAGTAAGGGGAATGACTATATGTTTTAGCTCTTAATTGTTTTGATTTGTTGTTGGTTTAGGTTCTTTTTGTTTATTTGTGGGTGCTTTTTTTCAATATAGATGTAATCACAGGCGCTTCCTAATAAGTTTATGGTTGAAAGTTTTTCCTATTAGGTCACTAAATAAATGCAGGTTTTGTTGCAAGGAGTAAAGAAAACAGGGGAATTATCCTAGATAATCCAGTAAAATGGGAATCAGAATTTCAAGTACTGAAATTCATTATTGAACTTCCATGAAAATTATCTGTGAAGATAAGGTAAAGAAAAAATGTCCTTTCAGTTCTCAGAGAAACACTTCCATTTGATAACTCTTAGGTGTAAATTAATTGGGGTAACCTGGGTAATGAATGAACTGAAATGTGGCTGCTATATCCCACCTCCAGATGGCTCACAAAGAGCCATCTGAAGGGTGTCTCACTGTCCTTACCTCACGTCAGCCCAAGGTCAGCTTTTTGTTTGGAACTGTTGCTATTTAGCTGGACATGCCTGAGCTGTACCAGTTCAGGTGAGCTGTTAATAACCAGGCTGAAGGACACCGACTGGTTCCTCTCCTTTTCCTTCATTTGCCTAGTGAATTTTCTGGCATCGTTGTTCTCGGGGGTAAAAAGACACTACGTGCCATTTGCTTATCCTTATCTGCACCAGCAGCTGTTGGATCTTGGCACAACTTAGGGAGAATTACAGCCATTCCTGTGTAGCACTAGGTGTTACTCAGGAGGGTTTCACACCTCGGCTATTTAATGGCAAGACAAGTTGGGCATCATTTTTCTTTTTGATTTGGCCCCAGAATGGATTATAAGAATTTAAGTGAAATGCTGCCTATATGAAGCTGGGAGTTTTTCATGTTGTATTACAGATGTACAGGTTGCTCAATTTAGTGATGCTATAAAACGATTAATAATAATTAAGTCCTATTTATGATATAATATTAATGATCAAAATGATTAAGGCATGAGCTTCCTTGTTAAATTACAGTTGCAGAATTAATATTTCAGATGTATTACTTGAGCTGAACACCTGCCTGAGAATTACCATTGTAACATGAGTTAGGACAGTCAATTTATTATTTCCTATGTTAGAAAAGAAGATACTAAAATTAATATTTTCAGCTGGTCCTTTCTGGTTATAATATTAGAATACTAATTTGAGGTGCAAACTCTCCTGTCATTTATAGAGTCTTCATTTTTAATTATGCACAGAACTGATTCCACCATAAACCAGGCAATTCTGAAGTCTAGAAAGCATGCACGTAGGGTTTACTTGGACATGATCTTGACTTTGCCTCTGAAACTAGAAAGGGCAAAGTAGAATTTAAGCTACATGGTTTGGAGAAACCTCAGTTCAGCTTCCTAAGTATTTATGATGCTGTTCAGCTTCTGCATCTCTTCATGCATAATTGGTGCAAATATGCATAGTGGCACTCTCTTGCTCTATACCTAAGACACATATCTAATTCAGATATGCATGGATGTATGTAAGGTTTTATTGTTTTTATCAAATGCATGTGTACAAGACATGCATATATAATTTTCTTTGTTTATCTGTACATATGTGTAAAACTCTGATATCCTACACTTAACTCCCTTCCTTCTTCCCAACAGACTGATGGGGTTGTCAGAATAGTCTGGAATTTTGTTGTAGAAGCATTTTCTACATAGAGAATGGGGCACAAATGCTCCGACTTAAAGTCTGCGTGGAGATGCTTCACATACAGCATTTCATGGAATCATAGAATCATTAAGTGGTTCAGGTGAAAGGGGCCTTAAAGCTCATCTAATTCCAGTTCCCCCACCATGGGCTGGGACACCTTCCACTAGATCAGGTTGCTCCAAGTGGCATCCAACCTGGCCTTGAACATTCCATGTATGTACCCCTCTTTCCTTCCCTCATCATGATGTGGATCCATCAGTGCATCCACAAAAGCATATAGTATGACACACAACAGAGAGATGTGTAGCTGTCATCTGGGTAATGCATTTCTTATTTCTTTTTACTCACCAAAAAAAAGTACAGGTTTCAGCTATTTATGCTGTAACATCCCTTGCTCAAAGATGGTATTGAGAGCAATGTGCGTGTTCCAGAAGGAAGGTCCAAGATACTAGATCTCAGGCAGAAGTTCTTCCCTGTGAGGGTGCTGAGGCCCTGGCACAGGTTGCCCAGAGAAGCTGTGGCTGCCCCATCCCTGGCAGTGTTCAGTGCCAGGTTGGATGGGGATTGGAGCAACCTGGTCTAGGGGAAGGTTTCTCTGCCTGTGGCAGGGGGTTGGAACTGGATGAGCTTTAAGGTCCCTTCCAACTCAAACCAGACTGTGATTCAATGATTCCATAATCTGTACATGCTGATTTTTTCCCTAAGTTCCAGCCAGTATGTTTTGTAGTTCCTCATGACTTTTGCGCAGGAATAACTATTTGGCTCCTGTTAACTATGCTTTCTCAACAAGTCTTTGTGGCTGCAGATGTAGGGAAAACTAGAGAGGAACGAAAAGCTGCTGCTGTGGTAACTGCCTTAAAGTTAGGAATCCTACATGCAGATGTTTCTTCTAGTTTGATTTCACCGGGAAGAAGAGGCCTGCATGTGTTAAATTGGACTGTTTCAGACAATTGTCGGCCAATAGGAAACTGAACATGAGCTGGCTTCTACGCCCACAGCCCAGAAAGCCAACCATATCCTGGGCTGCATCAAAAGGAGAGTGACCAGCAGGTTGACAGAGGTGATCCTGCCCCTCTGCTTTGCTCTCGTGAGACCACACTTGGAATACTGTGTGCAGTTCTGGTGTCCTCAACATAAAAAGGACATGGAACTGTTGGAACAAGTCCAGAGGAGGGCCACGAGGACGATCATGGGACTGCAGCACCTCCCGTATGAAGACAGGCTGAGAAAGATGGGGCTGTTGAGCCTGGAGAAGAGAAGGCTGCGTGGAGACCTCATAGCTGCCTTCCAGTATCTGAAGGGGGCCCATAGGGATGTTGGGGAGGGACTCTTCATCAGGGACTGTAGTCATAGGCCGAGGGGTAATGAGTTAAAACTTAAACAGGGGAAGTCTAGATTGGATGTAAGGATGAAGTTCTTTACTGTGAGGGTGGTGAGGCACTGGAATGGGTTGTCCAAAGAGGTGGTAAATGTCCATCCCTGGTGATGTTCAAGTCCAGGTTGGACAGAGTGACAGAGCCTTGGGTGACATGGTCTAGTGTAAGGTGTTGCTGCTGTTGTTCTGGCAGGGGGTTTGGAACTAGATGATTGTGAGGTCCTTTCCAAGCTCAACTATTCTAAGATTCTGTGATTCTATGAAACACTTGTATTTCTTGCTGTAACTCATAAGGATTAAGGTTGCAAGCAAAATTAGACTATGTTAGCTACTGAACATGGTCTTGTGGCCTCTGGCAGCTTGATACATTGTCCCATTTCTTGAATGATGACAGAAGAGGGACACTTCTTGATTGCAATGGGGAGGCCAAAGAAAGTGTCTGCAGAGTTACTGAATTGCAACATCCAAATACAGTTTCCCATTGAGTGTTTTCCTAGTGAGTGTGCCTAGTTTTTTTCACCAAGATGTGGTGAAAGTATTGGGTTTTGACAGTATGTCAGATGTACAAAGACAGAAAAATGTTGATCCCAGAAATGGCAAGCCATGAGATGCAGTGAAAGATTAGTGCCAAGAAGGGGTGCACCTAAGGAAAAGGTAATACGTCATTAAAAATGTACCAGGAGAACTGAGATCTTTTATGTTCACTTTATCTCCAACATTATAGTAATATATGCCTTACTTAAAAAGTGCTTATTTCTTATTTTATTCACTTGTTGCAGTGCTTAGAGGTTTTGAAAGGGTGAAATGTTCAGTTCCAACATGTTTATGCGCAAACCAACAAATTGCATTTAATTAAGGTGAAAATCAGACAAATATCAGTATTTTGGGGATCAATTAAATATATGCTTACCTAATTATTAATATTATTTAAAAAGCATCATAAAACCCAAACCACATCACCTTCAGATTGTTGAAAACCACTTTTTATGTTGAGTTCTGCACATAAACCCCGTTTTTTCATGGTAGATGAGTCGTTCAACTACTTTCTGCAGTTGAGATAGCATGAACTAGTAACATTCATACTGTGGCAAAGACAGTTATCATCATTAGTAGGGATTATTAACTACATAGATACGCCTGAGCAACAGTACTGAGAAGTTGTTGCAGCCCTGTGTTTCTCCATATGAGATGGAGGACAGTAAGTCTCTGAAATAATACAGAGACATGCTAATGTATTTAAGTACAAATGTACTCTAGCTGAGAGAGAGAAGAAGGTATGTCTTGGTTAGAAAGTCGTATTACTTTCATCTGTCTCTTAGGTCAACTTTTTAATCATGAGTTATATTATTCATTATAAACAGTCTAATGAGGCTGGATTTTAGTCTTCTATGATTAATTTTTGCAGATAGGAAAACTGCATTGTCAGTGTCATTTGATTTATTCAAAAATATTACTGAATGGGCTATAATTTATAAGGGGAACTATAATGGTCATAAAAATAAAATATTTAATTTCAGCTTCTGCTTTTGCTGGCATGGAATAAGAAACATCTGCAGAAGTCATAAGCTCAGCTGAGCAATACATTGGCCTAAGTCAGCAATAAAAGTAAGCAGTGGATTAACTTTGTCCTCAGTAGTGATGTCGTTGGGATCAGTCTTGGTTATATTGAACCATCAGACCCTGATCAATGCAGAATAAACAAAGCAATTAAATATATCAATCTGAATGCAAGTTGTGGATATTTCCAAAATATCGGTATGTTCATCACTTATTCTGTCTGGGTGAAAGAAGGGATCTAAGCAATCCAAAATGAAATAGGTTAATTATGTTTCAAGTATTGCAACTTAATATATAAATTTCCAAAGATCAGGAATAAAGTTTTGTAAATAAGGAATGTGAATATTAAACTAGCAGGCCATGAGTCTTGATACAATTTAGAATTTTGGTATGTTAAGCATTTCTTTCACGGATCTTATAGTTAAATACAGAAAGAATTAAATTACACAGTTCTTGTCTGGCTTTGCTGAAATCAAACTGATGGTAATATTTTAGAGAAATATCTGAACCTTGTTTAGAAAAATATTAAAACTGCAATAATCAGCTTAATCAGAATTTAATTAGATGGTAATAATTTTTTTATAATTCATTTTGCCACTGAATCTAATTTCATACTCTGTAACAAACATTATTGTATCTGTGTTTCTCAGGAGCCATATGCATTCAAAAATGGTCCATTGTAGCTCCACTGTTCTTTGACTTGTTATCCCTAAATCACACCCTGTTTGTTGCCTACCATTTGCCTTCCTTTGCAAAGTTTTCTTGTCTACTTCAGCTCTACAGGGCTGACTGTCCTGTGAAATGTGATGTTACCAAACCCCTTTGGCCCCCCTAAGGAGTGAGCTACCTTTTCTGCGCTGAAATCCTTTAGCTTGGTGGGACAGGTACTCCTGGAATCTGCTGGTTTAGTGTGGAAGGAGATAGGACTTAAAGGTGTGACATCAAAAGCTTTGTTTGTACCTTTATTTTATAGTCTTCACTACTGTATTTGCAAAGGAAAGAGAAAATTTCGCTTGATAAACCCAGTATTTTTTTTTATGTCATAACCCAGAATATGGAACTCAAACAGAGTGTCTTGACTGGTGAGAACTGGAGCAGCAAAGAAAGTATTATTAGTAGAAAACAAGAGTTACGCATAATGACAACAGCCTACCTGGTGAGAACAAAGTGATGAAGGGAGCTTGATTAAATCAATCATAGCAGTCTGGCAAAGCAGCTGAGTAGTAGCACAAGAGAAGTGTAAGAAACTGATTCCACAGTTCAAGTGAGACTTCAGGAAAACTGAGTTTTGCTGATTACTAAATAGCTAGAACTATGTCATCTGTAGGACTACACATTTACACTATTTGGAAGTACAGACAGTATTAGAGAACTTGGAGAAGGGTCCTGAGACCCTGTGTCAGGGCAGAATGGAGACAGAGAAGCTGAGAATACAGGTGCCGTGCTTCAGGGAATGTAGGGAAATGCGCTCAGCTTACGTGATTGTACAATAAAATCATGATACACGAGGTGTGTAACTGCACTTATAAAAGAGTGCGCTTGGCAACTGATTTGAGCATTTTCCAATGAACCGAAGAGCATTCACAGTACTTCTAAGTTTGGGGTTTTTTTTTGTTTCTGAGTATTGTTTCAATGTTTGGACCAAAACAGACTATTCAGAAATACAGTGTGACCTCTTATATATCATGGTGTGTCATCACACCCAAATGTTGCTGCATGAAGTCCAAAGAGTCAGACTAAAGCTTTGCATTTTTCAGGAAGCTTTCAAATGTGATAGACACAGAAAAAAAGAGTGGGGTTTAGATTATGGAATTTGATGAGGTGACAGAAACCCAGCTGATGTAGTTGGCAGACTCTTTGCTTGCAGTAGTAGCTGGAAAATGCCATTGTTTAGATTATGCATATTTCAGAGTAAATGTTTTTCCTGACCGTTTACTTGACTGCCATTGTGGTACAATGGCAATGGTTAAATCTTCAGCATCAGATATATCCTCAGTATGTAAATAGTAGTCAGGTGCTTCCCTGTGTTTCTATCACCTGAGTAACTGAACTTTCTAACTCTTATTTCTGATTATTTCCAGAGTTTCTTGTTCTGGTAACATTTCTTTTGGTATTTTTAAGTCTTTGCTGAAATGTAGACACAAGATCTGGATACTTTGAACCTAATCTGTTTAAGCAGTGTTACAAGAAGAATCAAACTAAGAGTTTTGGAGATTTTTTATGTCTTTTATATCCAGAAGTCTCATCTACTGTAGTATTTTCTTCTAATATTAAAACCATATTGAGTGAGATTATAGAAAATAGACTGTATGACACACAGTAAAATAATTGTTTGATCAGCGGGTAAACACAGATTCCTGATGAGAAAGGATGGATCAAGGAAAGATATAGTCTGGCATGCAGTCATGCAGCAGAATCATTGTCATATATGCAACTGCAGTACAGCAAGCTGTGCAAGGCATAGTATCAGCACTGGTCCTGACCTGAAAAAGGAGGAGAGTGAGGGTTAGGGTTAGGGTTAGGGTTAAACAATGTGCAAGTTTGTGTAGTTCAGTGTGATGAGCACACAGAATGAAGCTGAATATAGAAATAGTGTATTTTTTACAAATATTCCAGTAAAAATGTTCATGAGTGAAAGGATAAGAAGTACGAAACTCCATAGTGTTTAAAATACACCAGAATTGACCAGCATTTTAGTGTCAGGGATAAGATGAGGATTCTGCTTTTTATCCTGGACAACTATAGTAGTTATTTAAAAACAGGTATTAGTACTGCCTGTTCTCTAACATAGTGTGCCTTGAACAAAACTAGGTGAGAAACAGTTCTTCTGGATTGTTCTGGCCATCTTCAACACATTTTTGGGAAGCGTTCCCTGAACATGGAGTCTCTGTGAGTCCAGATGTGTCCTTGGTTAACATAACACCAAGTAGAACTGGCATTATGGCAACAGCATTCTTATTGAATGGATAAAGGAAAAAGCAACCTATGGTAATGATACAAGTTGTTGGCAACCTATAAAGGTAGTTATAAAGGTCTGAATTGTCCCTTATTGATGTGTGGAGCCATTAAAAAAGACTCAGAATGCAACATAGTACAGTAATAGAGGCACAGACAGTGGAAGATTATACAGATATGTATTTGATTGATTTTTTCCACGTTTATAAAATACATATGTAAAGACATTTGTGTGGTGCAAAGAATCAAAAATAAGATACGTAAGTGAAGGAAATCCAAATGTTGACTGTACTGGGGATAGCAGCTGGATGTTTTGATCTATCAGCCTGCATTAGGAAGGCATGTATGTATGTATATGCATATGTGTGTATTTTTTTTTTACATATATAATGTGTCATGTTATACTTTTAATGCAGAGTCATGACTAAAATTCAGTAGGTTAAAACATGGAATATTTACGAAGCTAAAGAATTTGCTCACCAGATGAATAATTCATGACCACTGGTTTTTTTTGTCTATTTCTTGAGTATATCTTGTATTTAGTCACAATAATCTTTGATGTAGAAACTCCTCATAGAATGCAGTACTTAGTAATTAAGATAGACTTTAAAATACATGGCTTAATTTCAAATTATACCAAGAAATTTCCTTAAGAGGTTTGTTTTCTGTTCAGGGAAGCCATAAAATTCCTAGTGAAAAAAAAAGGACTTGGAAGGGAAAATACGAGTTTCGTTTGACAAAATATTGTGGAATTGGTTTTGGTCTTTTTGTTAGGTCAGTGAAGTTATTTCAAGTTTACTTTGTTAATTAGGTACTGGTATTAGATAATGTTTCTTGTTGACATTAATGATGCTGTATAAAGTTGAGCAATTGTCAGTGCATCAAAGCTGCATCTGTTAGCATTATAGGCATTCAGATTGCCTATAATTGTCTTTAAAATGTGAACTTTTTTTTTTGTATGAATGTTAAATGGAAAATGCCATGGGGGGCATGTAAATTATTCATGAATGTGAGTTAAATTCAGAAGGAATATTTTACTTTAACACCTATATATTTGACCTAAAAACTAATGGCAAAAGGTTTGACCTAAATACTCGGGAAAATAATAATGAAAATATATTAATGAATTTAATTAATTTTTGTGAAACAGTGTTTATTTGTATCTCGTTTTGAAAATTTAAAAAAATATTCTGCATGTTTTAGAGTTGTTTGGTTTTTATTTTTGTCTTTTAAATGGTTGAAATTAAGATGAGGTATTGCAGTAGAAATGTGAAAGTTTTAGGATGACCCAAGTATAAAGTTTTTCACTTCTGCTTAACATATACTAACAGGTTTTTATTAGATGGGAATATGAAAAAAAAAAACCAACCACAAAACCAACAAACAACAAAAGATTATTCTCCAAGTTCTATTCTGAAGAAAGCAACTAATAATGGAGTAGACAAGCTAGTAATTTATTTTTCCTTTGTGCACTTAACTGTAATGAAAATCAATCACATTCCACTCAAGGTTTTCTCAGTAGCTCCTCTGAGTTACTTATGTATCTGCCAGTCATTTTCCTAGCTCCCCAGAAGCATACACTTGGAGCATTTGAATGTATGAACCCTGAACAGTAGAGTTTAAGACTGTGGAAGCTGTAGGGATTTTTTCCATGACTGTCATTATAATTACTCTCTTAAATGTAATGTATTTTAATAATGGTAGTATGACAGTCAACATGTCATGAAATGCATGTTGGATCACTATTTAAAGAGATTGCAAGGTGGGAAATACTTAGAGGAAAAAATTGAGTAACTGTAGAAATACATTTTGTTTCTTTCCCTTTTCAAAGCCCTTCTGTTAATTGTTCTTTAAATGCATTGTGATTCATGGAATCACAGCAGGGTTGGGATGTAAAGGGACTTCTGGAAGTCCCGTGCTGCAGATCCACCTTATCAAGCAAGGCCACCTAAACCTGGTTGCCCAGGACCACGTCAAGATGGCTTTTGGGTAGCTCCAAGGAGGGAGACTCCACAACATCTCTGGTCCTGTAAGACAAATGTAAAAAACTTACATGTTGTCCAGTGTCTGTAAGCCAGAATGGTGAGCACTTTGACAGCGCAAACATGAGTGCCACATCAGCAGATATGAGTTAAGATTACAGATCTTGTACTCACTAGTTCAGAGCACTTTACAGCAGTCTGCACTCTGCATTTTTGTATCTCCTTTTTATGAAGAACACAGGGCATTACCGAATCCAAAATCAAGGATTAAAGAGCAAGGACTTACGTTATTCTGCCCTGAACCAAACAGAATGCATTTCCAACATCTCAAGTGCCAAGGAGAACAGATTACATGTATAATAATCCTCATTCTTGTGATGGCCTGTGGCATGCAATAGGGATGTGAGTGTGTAGAAGTGCTTTAGACTCCATCAAACATGAAGTGGAGGGGGGTAATGCAAGGAGAGGTTTTGCCATCTGTTTGCTGCACAAAAGAGGGGATATCAAAAGGGATGAAGGCCAGATTTTCAACACTGTTTGCCAGAGCCTGACAACTCTTATTTCTCATGGCAGGAGGTGCTGGTTGGGATTGCTTTTGAAATGCAGCCACTGGAGAAGGGTGCTAAGCATCCTCTGTAAGAAAGCACAGAACTCTTCTTCTGGTGGAGAGTGCACAGGAAATGAGTAAATCTGCCCTTAGGAGCATATGAGAAAGTAGGGCTGAGATGGGTTTCAGAAAATCCATGTACTTGGGATGTAAAAAAACCCCTAACAGCTCAAAATCAATAGGCCTAACTCCTACACTAAGGAAAACTGAGATGTGTGGAGGAGCACCAGAATGCTGACTGATGGCTGCTGTGAAGATGCTTCTTACAGGGGTGAATTTTGAGAGGATGATAAACTTATGACTTCTAATGGCTTTATTGATGAAGATAAAAAAAGTCAATGTAAATTATCTTCACTTGCTCATGAGAGAAAGCCTTGACTACTCACATTTTAATCATTTTCTGAAAAATTAGGAATAGTGTATTAATGACATATTAAGGGAAAACTACAGAATTTCTGAGAATAAAGAAATTTCTCACCAGGTAGAATGTTTTACCTCATATTACAGAGTTCTCTGTGTGCCTTGTTTTGTTGCATGTAGCAAAGCTATATGTTAGTGTCAGAGAGACAGAAAATCATCAGGTTTTACCCTTATATTTTAGCATGTTTCTCTTCTGGCATTTCTGTTCTTTGGAATACAGTTGTCAGCAGAGAACTTTGTGTGCTCAGTAAAAGCAGTTTAGGTCACAGCAATTTGCTCAAACTGTGCCAGGTTTAAAGTAAAGCTTCCTTGTCACTCGTATTTTAGGGCAGAACAGCTGTGTTCAGTTTGAAATGATCCAGGTTCAATATGGCCCCTGCAGATGCCATTAGATAAATTTATTTTTTCTAGAGCAATGTTTTATTGAAGCTGGAAATTATGGAACATTTTTCTACAGTCTATATCATACTTTTTTTCAACATGTGTTTTTCAGTATTAAACAATAATGGATTCAGATATATTTAGATATTTTTTCCGTTTATACTGAAGTTAAATATAAAGCCAACATGAGCTACAAAGATGATAGTATCCTCTTATTTCTGCCTACTCAAGGAAGTTAGAAGCAAATATTGGTATGTCAGCCATTCCTTAAGCTTGTTTCCCATCTGCAAAATTTACCTGGACAGTGAGAATACCTTTTTATCAAGTTAGAAATACATGCTTTGCCTTTCTTGCACCAAAACTCATGCCTTCTTTTTTCTATACCTGTATTCATGCTGTGTAGCTTTATAGTGGGGTATTTCCTGTTCTGAAGTTACTAAAAAATTGTTAAAAATGCATACCACACTAAAGCAATGTGTCTCCCTATGTGGAACTCCTCTTAATGCCACATCCTTCATTTTAGCTGCCATCTGCTCCTTTGAATTCTCCTCTTGGCATATTGTACAATTTGTAGCTCAAATTATCCGTGATGAAGATTGTGTTGCATGAAAATTCTCTTACTAAAGCAGTGTGCCCGCCCTCAGTCATGCTGAAAAGCGTGCTGTAAACTTGGATTAAAAAAAAAGAAAAAAGAAAAAAAAATTCTTCTGCAGGGACCAAACAAGGTGTTTGAACTGAGAATTGAATGCCCCTTGTCCTATGCATTTTTGCTTAAAATTTTGCAGAGTATTTTCTAAGAAACAGTGACTATTGAATATTTTTCATTTTGTCTTCATGCAATCTTAAGACTTCTCATTTGTTAATAAAACTGTTGCCCATTTATTGGTTTATACAGCTTCATTCCCCAGAAGGGTTAGCAGAACAATCTTTGCAACTGGCATATTAGAATATTTGCCAAAACCCACAAAATATTTGGGAAATCTGCAGGATACATATTTATGTTAGAAATTTTAGGGTTTGAAAGTTCTTGAGTTTTCCTGTGTGTTCATTGAAATTCCTACTATGTATTTCAGTAAGGCAAGCTGATCAATTGGGTGTAATTTGCTGGCAGCAGACTAGGTGATACCCTACAGGTTAGTCTGGGGTAAGAAAATGCACAATGGCATTGCAGAAAATTAATTAAATGAAGTTGGTATCTGCTGTTACTAGACCATTTAGAGCTGGGGTTGATTTGTCTTAATTACTGGTTTCTGCTGTGTTTTGAGCAGTTTCCGTTGTCTTTTGAATCTTTCCTCATTCTATTGGATATTGGATATTGGATATTGCTAAGAAGGATGGTAGTAATTTTAGCTTCTCATTTCTGGCAGAAAAGCTGGTGAAGCTCAGATGCTGTTCTGCCTTATCTCAGTTGCACTTTGTTTCAGCCTGGATTTTTGTACCTTAGAGGAAGATTTGCAAGATCCACCCTTGCACAGAGAGCAAGTGCCAGGATTTTCCCAGCTTTGAGCAAACTATCCTTCAAAAGCAGGTCAAACTACTCAGTCAGCCTCCAACATCTGCGAGTTGAGATGGAACACATTTTCAACCCATAACACAAAGGAATGGTATACCTGGCATGGCACCCAGGTGCCTTTGATTTGGCCTGAATCGAGTATGGGGTGCACACCTGCAGTGGGAAAGCTAACCCAGCCTCCTGTCCAACTTCAAAACCAGCACTACGGTCTTAGTCACTTATCTGTTTGAGTGCACTTGGTTTGGTACAAAAACGCTCTAAGATATTTTCTGCTTACATTCTCTGCTCTTTGGGAACATGCAGATCTCCTCAAAACTGTGTATGGCAGCATGTGTACGTGTGCAAGTAAAACTGTGTGATACTTCAAGTCATGACAGACTACTCCTGGTTTCAGAATTACAGCTTAAAGTACTGCTGTGCCTTTGGCAGCATTTGAGACCTTGGCAAGAACAGCAGCAGACTAAAAACTGAATAATTGTTTTAAAACTAAATCTTTTCACACTGTTTTCTTAAGAAGAACATCCTGCCGAATACTAGGCTCAATGGGCACTCCACTGACTGCCTTGTTCTAGAGAGTTGTAAATGTGAAGGCAGTAACCACAAAAGTAATTATCTAATCTTGTCTTTTGCAAAATATGTAATTTTACCTAAATAAATCTTTTATTTCATACTTAAATATGTTGACATTCAGCACCAGTCCTGATACTTAGGGAGAAAAAAAAAATAACAACCACACTAGTGAGAATTAATTAAATTAATTAGCCACCTTTACCGGCATTTCTAACACAGTCATTTTATGACACTAGCATTCTGGACTTTGATAATACCTGATATTTTGCTTTCATACCGATTTTTTATTAGAATTTTTTTCTTAAAATAATGAAAAGAAGAAAAAGTAAGTTTTTTGTAGGCTTTAAGTTTTTAAGTGGATATAAACCTATGATGAGTGGCACAGACTATTTCTAGGGTTTCTTAATTAATGATTTTACATCTATTTAACATCTGACATCCAAGCAGAGTTTTATCAGTTCCTAGTGAGATATCATCTCTGACATGCACTATTCAGTTGCCTGGTGTCTTTCTTTTTTGTTGTTTTTCATGGGTTTTTATTTTTTCAGTACTGGCTGCAAACACAGCTCTAGCTGAGGCTAGAAGGAGGCACTGCTATTCCCAGGGGCCTGTAAATGGAGAGGGATGTGCTAGTATCCCAATACTACAGTTGAAATTGAACACACTAACAGAACTACCTGATGTAACGGTAGAACTGTAAGATAAAAATCTGTAACTCACCCTGATAGATGTATCTTTGACCAACTGACATAAAAAGTGCATTTTCCAGATTCATCAGATTCATGCATCTAGAAAACTGTTTTTCTTAGGGTTTGTTCATCCTCTTTATAGCTAGGGACAATAACAGTTTATACCAGTTGTTGCAGCTGGTTGAGTTGGTTGAGTTAGTTGTTAGGAGTTGGTGACACACTGTTAATCAGCTGAGCTGTGGCACGGAGGTGTCTTTAGCACATTTAATCTGACAGAATGGGACAGGACAAGGTTGAATACAGGGGGGTCTTTGGTGGAAACGAGGTTTGACTCAGCCTTCCACTTGGTGATGGGTTGATTCATCAGGCATGGCAATACTGCGCAAAGGGCCATGCTGAGAACCAAAGATTGAGCCAGTTTATTGAAAATTGAACTGAATTCTCTAGAATGGGTACAGGTGAAAAGAGACTTTCTAAGCATGTATTTTCAATTAAAGTTCTATAGCATTAAAATCACATTCCTAATGACTGATGCTGAGTTTTTAGGCAGTCAGTCTTTGTAGCACGCAGGTCCTCTGAGATCCTGAGATTTGATGCTGAGCAGAATATAATTCATTTTTGACCTTACATTCAGAAAAATATT
Organism: Psilopsiagon aurifrons; assembly: GCA_025447955.1. Classification (NCBI taxonomy): domain Eukaryota; kingdom Metazoa; phylum Chordata; class Aves; order Psittaciformes; family Psittacidae; genus Psilopsiagon; species Psilopsiagon aurifrons. The sequence goes on from JAOEHY010050315.1 coordinate 20,685, forward strand.
AGCTGCTCTTGGATCCTACTGTTTGCAAGTGGTTCATTTGGATGATTTTTATAGATTTTATGATTTTATAGAGCTTTTGCATAGCTTTTTCATTAGAGATAATGCCATATATTCAAGTTTATTCCTTACAAAAGAGTCTTTAATTTTATTTGAATGTTAATTTTATTTGAATGTTAAAGAAAATGTCTTTCACGTCAATATGAAAGTAACATATAAACACAAAACTAATGTTCCACTGAATCTGCCTCCCTCAAGTTACCTATGCTTCAAAGGTCAGATTTTTCCCATACCTTTTAAGGCTTCTGCCATTATAACAGAAATGATCAGAGATCTGGCATAGGTATTGATATGCTATCCAAGCATTGCCTTACATCCCTACATTCTCTCTCTTAAGCTGATACATGTTGCGCAATATGTATCCTGGAATATATTTCCAAAACTGCCCATGTTTGGGTTTTATTCACCACTAATGTCACACAGCATTATTCACGTCCAACAAAAACATGGTTTTCTCAGATGAATATTAGATATTCTCTAAGAAGATAAAACCTAACATTTGTGCTGCCATATGTCTTCTTATATTTTGTCAATGGTACATTAAAAGGGGTAGAAAAATGTTTTGAAAACGTTTTAAAGCTGCAGAGTAGTTTACAGCTTAAGGTCATGTAGTACTGTTACCAGATCATGACTGGGGACATTCGTGACTGTTTGGGAGGCATTTTTGTCAAGTGCCTGGCTTCTCTGTGCAATTCTCACCACTCTGGAATCAGAATGAGAAAGGCTGACGGTAAACCACCACGCGGTGTAGTGAGTCACCAGCTTGTGCTAGCTCAGTTGAGAAAGGCAATTTTAGTTTATACCCTCTTGACCCCAAATAAGTAAAGAGTGAATTACAGATGATTGCTATGGAGATAAGTCACTGTATAAATAGCTTTTTAAAATAACTTTGAGTTTTAAATCACTGCTGATGGAGAAAAAAAAGTGTAAGAAATTTCTGGTGTGTATTTGCTTAATAAGTAGAAAGCAGAGTGCTGACTTTGCATTTGAGCCACTATGATAAAGCAAAAATAGTTTATATCTTGTGTATTCAGTTGCTTAGGGAAGGCTTTATTTTTAAACATGGTTTATCAAGCTGTGGTGGGTGAAAAAAGACCTGGCACATACAGCAAGAGATTAAGTTCATTTGTTTTTTTAAAAAAAATCGCAAACAAATTTATAATTTCATTTTTATATTTATTTTTAATGATTCCTTAGTTTCTGTCCCGGGTTAAGAAATAGAGTATTGACAAATAGAACTAGGTCTTTTGAGTTTTGCAAAAGCAGTTCTCACTCACTGTAACTCAGACAAAAAATTAACATAGTCTATTCCTGAAAGAGCTTATATCAGCAATTGAATAGTCAAAATTAGTTAGATTAACATAAAACTAACATTATTGACATAGCTGTCTTGCAACTTGAATGATTTATTTCAGCGGAGCTTCACCTATCCTCTTTTAATTAGATATGTACCTAAATGCAGACTGGTCCCACTGGAACAGCCATCATCAGAGTGATGACGTGATCCAGTTGTAAATTGCTGATGCTGGTATTCACTCCAATAATTAAGACTATTATTCAAATTGCAGTCAGAAAAAAAAGCCCTGTTCCTGGAATTAATATTCTTTGTATAATTGGGCAACTTTGATAAACCAATCTCAGTGTACAGTCAGTAGTACTCTTAATTATCTGTTCCTCAAGCAGCAAGCAGCATTTGAGCTTGGCAATTAATAGAGGTTTTGTACATTTGTAAAATTTAATGACTCTTCTAACTAACTTTCATGTTCTGTTCTGTTCACGTAGTTCTCTCTGTTACTGGTACTTTGAGAAACTACAGCATGCTTGATTGTTTCTTACTTGTTTACTTGTGATACTGTTCTTAAGATTTAAATACTCAGTTTCTTTTTTGTGGAATTAGTTGTCATGTTGTTATTGAAGAATGGATCTGATTAGTTAAATTTAAAAACAATAGGGTGGTATTTTTCCTTCTTCCCTTCATTGCCTTGAAATTCTCTACTGTTTCAAATACCTTGTACTTAAATCTGGTAATTGTGTAGTAAAAGAACATGTTATTGTAAACTAAAAGCTTGATGTGATCTCTCTGTATATTCACCTCAAAATTGATCAATCTAGATTCATAATACACATCCAGACATAATACACATCCTCATTTAGTGGAGGAGTTACAAGAGAGAAGGTTTAGCCTGTTAAGTACCTTGTTTAGGCCATTTTAGATAATTCATTCCATAATGTAGCCTTCTTAAGTGTTTATCTGAACATGAAGTTATATAAATAAAAATTATCTATTTGCCTCAGGAAACTTCAGTTAGAGACAAGATGGTTGGCTGATACGTCAAACAGTAATCCATTATTTTCTATTGATTGGATCTGACAGCCCCCAAAAGGACATCATACTACTCTGCAATTCGAATAACTGACGTGTCCAGTGTTAATTGTAACATGCAGTTGCATATAGAATATTGTACTGAGTTAATCAAGGTCTGTACATGGTCTCAAATGCAGTTGGTGTCTGAAAACTTTCACCAAAAAGACGAAAGACCATCCTTTTGCTTCCCTAATTTCTCCCAGCATAGTACACGGAGTGATAGTTAAGGCAAAGAAGTCAACTCACCGAGCACTGATCTTTGAGAAAATGTTTAAAGTCTTTATCCATGCCAAGTGCAAGTTCTGAACCCATGATTGCTTAACAGCTGTGGCAAATATGAAGTCATCATGTTTGCTGCGGCTGTTAGGACAGTTGTTTGTATGGAACTGATTCTGCAAGAAATCAAACAGAAGCTTCAGTTTCAGCTGTTGGAAGAGACTCCTAAAAAGAGAAAAAATGAAAGTATGGATAGCTGTGTTTAATATCATAAGAGGGTCTGTACATCACATTTATGGAGAGTACTCTAAGGCTTCTACATGCTTTCACAGTATCCAGGTGAGACACACTTCACAGCTGTGTTTTCTGTCATTGAAAACTTTGCAAGACTGTGAGAAGATCATTTTTATGATGCATGTGTATATAAAGCATACTGACTGGAAGGAGAAAAAGAACTAGATCACTGATGTACCTTTAAAATACAGTTTTACTGTGTGTACATCTGTTTCTTTCTTTTGAATGTACAGGTAATAGATAGTCTACAGTGAGAGGTGCTTTCTGATGTTAACTAAAGGTGATTTAATGGTTATCTATCACCAAAAGAGAAAGGTTCTAGGATATGATAAAGATTTTTATTGCTTTCCTCAGATAATAAATATCTGGAATAAAAAGTCCAGTGGATAACTGCCCCCACCCCAGTCCTACCCAAAACCAACCCCCCAGACTGCATTTTCTCCTTTACTACTTAATTTCAGGATCATTCATTCATTGCTGCCAACACCAAGTTGTGAAGAAACTGATGGGATCAGAAGGGGTGGAGGATAGAGAGAAGGGGGAAAAAAAAGGTGTGCACCATGCCTCTTGTTAATTGCTACTTATCAGCTGGTTTAGTTGTGTCATCAGACAGCAGCCTTCATTAGTTAACCAAATAACTGGGTCCTGCATTCAGTTCTTTAGAAGGCTTTATCTTCAGAACAGCTCCTGTGTAGTACTGCGACAGATAGTTCTGGCTGTGAATTTGACTGCAGGGAAGTTGTCTGAAACTCTTCTGTTGATCATTGTTATTGTATTTTTGGCCCTATCCTAGTAGTTAAATTAGAGGGGAAGGTTAAGAACATAATATTGCAAATGCAAGTGAAGATCCTAACTTGTTTTAGCTTAGTTCTCCACTAAGGTGAAGCATCTGTTACTCAAATTCATCAAATGATATGATGTTTTTCATGTCTTATTGTGTATTAAGAGAATGTAAATAACAATGATTGTATAGATTTCTTCATCTGTATTTCACTCTCTCTCCTTTCTCTTCCCTTCCCTTTTCCTATCCCCACCTTCGCCTTATCCCCACCACCGTTTTGCACAGCCTCCGTTGAAGAGGAACCAACTTCAGCAGGTATGAATAATTTATGATTACATATGCATCATGGTAACTGTTTCTTGAGAGCTACCCCTTTTAAAGATCTTTTTAACCAGGTTTATTTTGTGTATAACAGACTCTAAATAGCTGTATCAGTGATGGGCTTTTTTCTGTCTCCTTCTCTTCCTATTGTCTTTTCTTCCCTCAATTCGGAGTCAGTAAGAAGTATAGTAGTATTCCACTAGTAGTTAAAAAATCTTTTTTGCCACATGTTCCATCCTGGTTGCTTCTTGCTTCGTTAAGCTGGCACACCAGGGTTCACACAACAAGCTAGGACAGATCCAATAAGAAGTTCAGTAAAATGTGCTTGTGCTAGTTCTTTACCTCTCTTTATGCTGGTGAAGCTCAACCATCTGCATGACCCACAGAACTAGTGTCCAAAAAGACTGTGTAGCCTCAGAACAGCAGTGAAGGAAAAGAAGGGCAGCAGATGCAGAAGCATCCTCCTCAAAGAAAACATTCTACAAATTATGGCATGGATATCTGCTCAGTGAACTTTCATTTCCATTGACAGACTGCCAAGTAGTGAGAATGGTTAGCAACACAGTCATAAAAATTAGTTTAGGAGCTTCCCAGGAGACACAAACATGTAGTGTTTATTCTGTTGCAAAGATTAACTATTTCTAATTAATTGGCAATCCATTAGCTTAGGAGTATTTAAGAAAAAGAAGACAATGCACCAAAGAAGAATGGCACTAAACAGCTTAACATATTTGAAATGGCATTAAGTTGTATAAACTCAGTGAGCTGAAACAGCAGATAAATAGGGACTCACTTTATAGTGGCTTGTTAAAAGAAGTAAAGGCCTCCAGAGGATGAGAGGAGAAAAGGTAGGGTAAGTGAATGAACAAAGAAGATAGCAAGAAAGGACTGAACACTGTTTACAGCACCAACCTACGGCTTGCAAGGAATATAAATTATTAGGATATAGTGGAGAATAATAAATGAAAGGATGGAGAATGAAGCCAAAAGTAGAACGTAAGCGAGAGAGAATGGCTTAGACTGTCACTGAATAGAGAAAGAAGCAAAAGGGAGCTTTTAACATGAAGATAGTAGTAGAATAGGCAGAAGGTGTGAGTGAGATGAGAAAAAACACTGTGAAACAGAGAAAGGAAGAGTTTGGGAAAGAACTGTAGAATACTAACACACCTATAAGGAGTATATATTGTAATTATTAATCATTAGCCTTCAACTATCCATTTCTTGAGAGACCTGTCAGTCTTTAAATTTTCATGGAAAATAGCTTAAAAGAAGCCTATTGCAGCTGTTCAACAGAAATGTCAGTTGCAAAAGGAATTATTTTTTTACAGAGGAAAGTAAAAAAGCAACTCTTTTTCCTTTTATGGAATTGGTATAAGTACCAGTTATGTAGAGGTTAGGGGCATATATGAATACGTTGCTATAATGTTCAAGACAATCTTGCTATGGTTGTGCGTTGTAAAGCCATCATTTCTGTCACAATCAGTGGAGTATCTCATGAAGATGTGGCCTTCCTCTTTGCATTTTGAACATCATTGCCATTTTTGTAAAAGCTTGTAACTGTGAGCTGGCCAAGCTAACCAGGTACATCACCTGAAAATGTATAAAAGGAGGGAAGTGGAATTTTTAAGCCAGGCACATGGGCTCCCCTACAGATTTCTGTTACCAGCTAAAATTTCAGTAGTTTTACAAAAGCCTACAGATTCTATATTCAGTTCCTTGGAAGCCCTTGTCTTTTGGAGTGCCAGATGACATTGTTTGTTTGCTCTTATATTCATTTAAATGTATCAGATTTAGTCACTTTTGACTGCTTTGTTTTACTCTGCCCTAGTGTCACTACTTTACTTCTCAGCATAATTCTTGTGTTCAACGAAGTTCAGACAGTAGTTTATGATGAATGTCTTTTGAGCACTGCTCCATCACAGAATATTCCTAAATGTTCACCCTGTTCTTGAATTCACCTATTATCAATAACATTTTGCAGCAGTATTTTTTCAAATATTTTCCCCAATACATGAACAGATACATTTCAGACTCAAGTCATTTACTTACTTGTGGCTGAATGAGCTGCACCTCATTTCATTACTTTTTCTGACATGGATTTCAGTGTTTCAGGGTTTGTTGGTATCTGAAAATGTGCCACAATTATTTATGCAGCAGTAGCCATACCATGTAACTTTCTGTGCGGAAACTCTTAGTGGAATAACTGGTGACCTTTTCGTCTTAGTTATTCCATTAAAGGATGCTGTTTGCAGTAACAACATATATTTGGGAGTTCAACTGATACAGCAATGCAGATAGATAGATATTCCCACATAGACAAAGCAACAGCTAGAAGTACAAAAACCTACAGCACTAGAATGTTTTTGTTTTTGATTTGTACAGATGAACAAATGCCTCTGGCATAAATGGTACACAGTAGATTTAGAATTCGGGACCAAACAAGTATTTGTAAATATTTGTGCAAATCTCAGATGCTCGGAAATCATGGTACAAGGAAACATGACTACCTACAAAAGCAAGTGAATTAAGGTAATAGTAATACTTTCTGTTATTTAATCTGGTTCTGGGACATTGATATTTCACATGGTTAGATTCTTTTGGAATTACTTTTGAAAAAATTATTTTCTTGGGAACAGTTTTAATTAATCTGAAGCTTTTTTGCAGGAATTAATTTAACTAAGCTTCTTCAGGCACAGAATTTTTTTCTTTTTTTTTTTTTTTAATTAAAATGAGAATTTCCACATCTGGGAAAACAATTCTAGTCTCTGCCTTAAGCAGCAAACTTTGGTTCTTCTTCTGCTGCGTATTAATAGAGCATAACCTAGCTCTACATTTGCATGAAATGTGACTATGATCAAAATGATCTGTATGTAAGTACAGATACCATTTCATAGAAATTTCATGAAACAGTAATTTTCTGCACAGGTGTACATAGCTTATTTTGGCTCTTCCTCAACAAAGCAGTGAAGTACATAGTATTTTAATAGTCTGAGCATAGTACATCTACTGTCATTGTGCGCATGTGTTTAAGCACATGTTTGTTAGACTGGAGCTTAAATTAGGTGCAGTGAAAGTGCAGCCCAGAAGCACAATATAAATTTTAACAGTAAAGCGCCCTACCTTGCTCCTGGGGGAGCTGAACTCAAAATCAGACTGTTTCAGTAAGAGCACACAAAAAAGTTTTGGATTTAGTGAAGATGGGCATGTATGTAAAAATGAAGTTATTTTTATGACCTTTGTTATAAAGATACTAATGCGCTAGCCTTTCCAGAGGAAAATCTTTGAAAAAGTGTAGTTGTTCTTAACATTAATTTATACTTTAAAATTTAACGGTGGTACTGTCTTTTCAGATACTTTGTAATTTATACTTCTTGTTGATTTTGCCTTAAGATGTGACCAGATGTTTTGAGGGTAGCAGGTTAGTTCATTCTTACAGGATTGTTTCAATGCAACTGTTCTCTCAGCTTGTATTGATATTCACAAAGCTGTGAGTTCTGCTTAAAACAGATACTTCTTCCTCAGAGTGGGAAGACAGTCATGCCATTTGAGAGATGCAGAGCTGCTGAGAAATAAATAGAAACTGCATTCAAAGCCCCAGGCAGTTAAATAGAGCCTTTTACAGTAATTTCAGTGGGATGTGCCTAGCATAGGCAGAAAGCAAGTTCTATCAGCTATCAGATTTTGCTCTTTTCCAAAAAAAGCAGCAGGTTTCCTCCAGTTTGTGACATTTATCTTAGTGGAGTGTAAATAACCTCATTATTCTAGTGCTTATCTGGTAGTGTTGGGGAGGAGGTATGCACACACTTTCATCTGCAAAAGTCATCTCTTAGCATTCAAAATCATTAGAAATACCTTATGATTGTCTTCTAAACACTCTGAGATAAGAGACTGCTTTCAGTGTAACAGTTGCAGGGTGGGAAAGATGGTAAGATTAATTGGAGGGCAATGTAGTATTTTTCCAAACATTATGCATTAAAGAATATGAGGTAGAATAAACTGCAGCTAATACATTAATTTTATGAAGGTCATAAACATAATTTGAACATTTTATGAACATTATAAACTTTTAATTGACCTGTGATTGCTGTGATTGAGAGACGGGACCTAGCTTGATGCAGGCAAAGTGTCGATTTATTAACAAACTTCATACACTTCTATACGTTTCTTTTACAAGCGTGTTAACATTCTGATTGGTTATTTCTAAATACGTGCTACCTATACAACAGTTTCTAATTGGCTTCTAGCTAATACAAAACGCTCTCTGAACTTTCGCAAACAGGAGGCCTCTGTTGTGTATCTGAAAAGACTTGTAAATTTCCACCAAGCACCGCTTGTTCCCCTTATCGTGCGGTTCCTATCTCAACAGTTACTGTCTGGGAGTCAGCGCCTGTCTCCCATCTCCCAAGGTTTATGTCCAACGAGTTCCAGCACATCCCCCTTTGCTCGGGCTTCTGTCCTTGAGGCCTCTCCCTACATGTGATCAGGATCAAAACTAGAATTTCTTTTTCTATTCAGCTGATAAAACAATACTATTTCCCATACTCTGCTCTTTGAGATAGAGTCTAGCTTCTCTGACAGTGCCTTCTGTGAGTTATCTCAGAAGTGAAGTTACTGAAATTTTACTCTTATCATTACAATCACTAGGTTGAAGATGAATAATCCTGAAATAGTAAATGCCATGTGGGTATTTCTCTATAGAAATGGTATTTCATGGGGGTTCCTTCATTTTCAGAATGCTTTAGTTTAATGAATTGTAATTCTAAGTCATTAAGCGTATTTCATATAGGACAAAGCATGCTTAATTTTTGCATGCGTTTTATCCGGAGTTAAACCAAGGAGTTTTTCAAATGGTTCTTAAAGTTTCAACAAGGAACCTACTTCTGGTTAAGCATTGATCTAGATCTCTTTTTCCATTCCAGTTAAATACAGATGATTTTATGCTGTCACAGACATCTGAACAGTTGTAGACATGTCATAGACATATAAACAATCATAGACATGTCACAGACATCTTTTAAGCCATTTTTGCCTGTCCATTTATGTTGAGTTTCTGACCAGTTAAGTGTCTTTACCAGAAGCTCAAGCAACCTGTGAAAGCAAGCTAGGAAGATCTCTGGACAATTGTCTGGAAGACTTGTTTCCATGTTTCTTACCCCATCTGCCCATGTGGTGTGAGTCTTTTGAAGCTGGTTATTGAACTAGGAGGAAGTTGTTTTGTTGCAAATTGGTTTAAAGATTGATCTATCAACTTCTGTTAGATGTCCTGCTTTTTGAAGCTTTGGATCTTCAAAAATGTTTCCCTATGATTTTATGTACTCCATCTGCTTTCCACAAGACGTCTGAAATAATTTCTAAAGATATCAAAGAATAATTCTTCTGAGACATGATGGGAACATATCACTTTGTTCACTTGCCTTTACACTGTGACTTTAACTGAAGTAATAAATTTGTGTCCTTTGATATCATCCTTAACTGAAGCCATTTCTTGCCTTTTTCACTGCTGGGTTTTTTTAAGCCTAGTATTTTAGGTAACTGGCATTTGTGTCTTTATATTCCATCAATATAAAATATAGACTTTCTTGAAAATAAAAGCTCTTTTACAGTTTGAATTTAGTATTGTTTTAATGAAATTTAGTTGTTGAAGAGACTCAATACACAACAGGAATTTCTTCTTCAAGGACCTTAGTAAAAAGTAATCCCTACAACAACCTTGTGGCACAGTCTGTACATGTACAAACAGCTGCATTGTCTTACTGAGATTAATATTTACATAGGAATTATCCTTATATACTAGTCGTATTATGTCTGCCTTAAGAATACTTAACTGATTGTAGATTTGAAATTGGATTTCTCAAAGGGCATCTCTTCTTGGAAATAATGCCCTATTGGCCTTCTACAGATTAAAAAAAGTGAAATTGTAACTGCTTTGATGAGTATAAGAAATAAAAAAAAAAAAAAAAATGTACCTGGCTTATTGAAATGAAGCTTTCCAGAACATTCATCAGTCGTGAGATATTTAATCTGCTTACTCTGTCAACCTCAGAACCTGAAAGCTGCGTTGAGTCTAGTCTTAAGGTCTTCAGTTTACTTCCTGCTGTACAGCAGCATCCAAAGTGGTGTAGTTTTGTGACAGGATGCTCTCAGTTATATTTTGGGGCACAGTAATTTTGCTGTGATACACAAAGCTATTCTGTTTCACATATTTCTAAGAGAAAAAGTGTCTTTCCATATTATTGTAAGAAAAAGGATTTGCCATTCCCCCAGGGTTTGTAAGAGGGATTGACTCTCTTGCTTAGCTTGATTTTATGTGTCTGTAACAATTCCTTTTCATTTTCTTCTTGAAATGCTTTCCCGTATATTCCAATCAAAGTATAGACCATATCAGGACATTATGTAAAGGGTATATTGAACTATTCTGGTGGAAATGAAGCTTATGCAATAAAAATACATGTATGTGCTATTTGGCACTGAAGACTATCACAGTAGGCTGTCATATTTAAAAGCAAAAATCTTGCTTGGGTCAAAAAGGAAATGAAAATTAATTAGTTTCTTCAGCCTATTCCTTAGTGAATGTTTGTGCATATATCATAAAAATAACTCATTTTGGCAAAATCACTCACTAGTTTTCAGAATTAGACAAAAAAGGTGCTTGGAAGTTGAGACTAGCCTGCGGTGCTGGAAACTGAGAAACTCATAGCTGTGCATTTTTCCATAATCTGCATAGTTGTAGAGAGTGATTTTTGCCCTCAGTATGCAAAATTCACCCTAGACTACAGATACAAAGGCCTACAGTGATGTCAGAGAGGGTCTCTTCATCGGGGGCTGTAGCGATAATACAAGGGGCAGTGGGTTCAAACTTAAGTGGGGGATTTGGGTTAGATATAAGGAGGAAATTCTTTACTGTGAGGGCAGTGAGGCACTGGAATGGGTTGCCCAGGGAGTTGTGAATGCTCCATCTGTGGTGGTGTTCAAGGTTAGGTTGAATGGGGCTTGAAGCAACCTGGTCTACTGGAAGGTGTCCCTGCGCATGACAGCTGCTTTAAACTAGATGATCTTGAGGTCCTTTCCAACCCAAACCATTCTCTGACTCTGCTGTCTCTTAAACCAGCTATTGCTTTACGTCACATTTTCTTTTGGCTGCTAGTCACTTTCTCACCTGAACTTTGATACTGAAGTCTTCCACCCAGGCGCCTGCCTCAGGCTGAACTGAGCTCGAACTGTTTCACTGTTTCTTACAAAGAGGTTAAGAAAAAAAGGTGTGTTGCTGCCCCTTTTGATTCTCAAAGCTGTGCTATTGAGAAACCTTTCTGCTCCAGTACTTTGGAGCTGGGACATGCAATTTCACAGTGTAGTGTCAGAGATTGCTTTTATTACTGCCATGGAAAAGTCCACAGTCAGACAAGGAAGTAGGCTTAGTTCGCGCTCAATTAGCAGAGGCAGCTCCTAACTTAACAGAGTTGAGAATTCTGCTGCAGGGAAACCAGCAGTGCATACCACTGAATAACAACCATAGCAACTACAAATGCAACTACTGGTGCGTCTCTGTAGCAAGATGAGCAGGGAGCAGAACAGATGGAGATGTTGTTCTGGAAGAGAAACACAACACCTTTGTCTCGGCCTGCAGCATTATCAGCGCGGTATTGGTACCAGGTCTGTATCTGTAGGGTAGCTTTACTTAAGTACTTTTCTATCTGAGAAGCAGTATTCCCCCAAAAGGCTTTGCAGTGGCTAGACCTTTCTTGGACAGATGCAAAGAGCAGAAGTAAGAGTTAAGACAGGGTCACATGAGTAAAACAGTCAAAAAATTATTGTAGAATCACAGAATGGTTTGGATTGGAAGGAAGCTTAAAACTCATCCAGTTCCAATCCCCTTCCACGAGCAGGGACACCTTCCATTAGACCAGGTTGCTCCAAGCCCCACCCAACCTGGCCGTGAACACTGCCAGGATTGGGGCAGCCACACCTTCTCTGCGCAACCTGTGCCAGAGACTCACCACCCTCACAGGGAAGAACTGCTTAAGGTCTCATCACAGTCTCCTCTCTTCCAGTTAGATTGCTTCATCTGAAAATGGAGCAGGAACAAGCAAGATGAAGAAGAACAAGCTGCTTGTTCTTGCTGCTCCAAGGATCTTGATCAGCTGTTGCTCTTTGAGATCTCTGTACTTCCAAGAAGTAGTGCTTAGGCATAGGAGAAAGTATGGCAAAAGGATAAGCATGGTAGAGAACAGATGACAAAATCCTCTTCTGTTAGACCAGACAGATCTTCATCTGAGAAGTAATGCAATGGAACTGAAAAACTGCTGAAGGAGAAGGTGGTTGACAGGCAAAGAAAAGAGAGTAATGAATTGCACATTGGCACAGAATAGGTGGGTCTACATATGCATATGGAGGGAAAGGCTGAAGTGGAGATGACCTGTGTTGGGTTGGTTGCTGTTGGAAGAGTTGTTTCCTTCCTATTTCCAACCTACTCATGCTTTCCTTTATGCTTGTGCTAGCAACTCTACAGATATGTGCTGATCTGCATCTGGTGGCTGTTGCAGTTGGAAGTAGCCTCTTCCCTGATGCAATTTCCCTGATAGAGCTTGGGTTCATTTGGTTCATTTGGCAAGTGTGCTCTCAGTGGGAAGGGGAAGTTGGTGGAAACAGGTAGTGAAAGATAGCACGAAAAAGAAACCCAACAAAACAGTCATCTTTGGTGAGATGCTGCAATTAAATTGGATTATAGCAGTCAGAGATTCCCATACAAGCATTAGGTGTATGGAAAGGGGTGAAACCCCCTAAATACTAATTGAAAGCAAAACAAGCAGGTGTAGTGGTTAGCTGAGGACTTGGAAGCAGTTTAGCGAGCCTGAAGAAAAGGACTCTGTTCAAAAATAGCATCACAAAGGGGGTTATTTTGTTCTCATTTTGGGTTTAAACTGTCTTATAACCATCTTTAAAGCATTGGATTGACTGTGAAAGCATGAAAGTACAGTGGAAGAAATTTTACTCGTTTTCTGTTCCGTGCAAATTTAAGTGGGTTTTAGTTACACATTCATTTGGAATGCTAAAGTATTGAATAATGACCTGTTTGCAGAGTTGCTAGTGCATGATAGCAAAGTTATGGACTATAAAGTAAGTGTGTTCTTAAAGATGCTAAGCATATTTACATAGACAGTGAACCAGACCCTTCCATGATAGACATTCTAACTCAAATAATATTCATTAGGGCAGGGTTTTAGGGGTGTGGTACACCTTATGATCCCATTTCTTGCATAGATATGAATTTGAAATCTTCACTGGTGGCAGTTGTGCATTTGGCACTGCATTTTGACAAGACTGTTTGGACAGTAGTCTTTTTGGACAGCAGTTTCTTTGGACAGTATAGGCAGATGCAATCTCATTCTGGTTGCAGCATCAGGAGTCCAATCTAGGTCGATCTTTGCAGTTAAAGAAAAGAAACACAAACCTGTAGGAGACAAGTCATCCCAGAAAATTAGATGTTTAAAGTAAAGGCAGCGGTTATTCTCTACTTATTGCAGAAACAATGCGCTTGGTTAATGTCCTTTAGGAAGAAACTGTGAGTTTACATAAATTGCTATTTCTGTTCATACAGGAAGGACCCATGAGTGGATCTTGAAATTTTGTAGCCCAATATCATGCTGTGTATGTACATATGAGTATGCATATGTTTATGATTTTTCCCCTGAGGTTTTAGGACCTTGCCTTTAATAAAGCTGATTATTTGTTCTGTTTATAATTTGTTTATGTAATGTATGTTTATAATCTTCATACTCATCCTTTCAGGATACACATTTAGCACATTAAATGTTTTGGGCTTCAAAGATTTTGAGCCTACAAAAAGCTATATCCATGTATAACTGTACTGGTGCAAGTTTCTAAGCTTAGGCTGCCTATAATTATATTTATATAAAATAAATAAGTGTGGCTGTAATAAGGTTTCCTGAGATCTAATGAACTTTGAAGTGGAAGTTGTACACTCTTGGTGCTGACTAGCTCAACACACTATCTGTAGATTCTGAGCAAAATTAAACAATGTGAATCTTGAAAGTACCATGTCCCATTGATTCTACTGTAATGCTACAGTATCATGTTGGAAGAAGGGTACCATAAAAGCTGTACTTTGAGAATATAATAAAAGAAATAGATAAATAAACAATAGAAAAAAATAATCAGGTTGCAAAGAAATGGAAAGCTGTAACTATTGCAGACTCATACCGTGCAGTGTCCAGTCCTAGGGTTCTTGGGAACAACAAGCAAGACATGGAAGAGAAGCAAAAAAGACTATTTTAAGATTAAAACCATGAAAAAATATCCTATGTTATTGTTATTGCTTCCCATATTAAAATGTGTAACAGCAGGATAAATGGGGAATATCACTTTCTAATAACTAAATGTCTGTGTTGCCTAATCACTAATTTCACAAGTTGTCTGACATGCTGTACAGCCAAAGAAAACCTTTAATGATAGATTCAATCATATGCTTTATTCAGTTGTTGTTCTAGTAACTTTTGTTATTACTTCATATCTCTTGTTCTTAAATAAACATATCTTTTTTTATCCATAGCTCTTGTTTTAAAAAGCAAGGAAATGAACAAAAATCTATTGTGATTACCATCTTGCAGAACAAAAAAAGGTGTTATTTTTTACAACCAGAATTCTTGTCCTACCATTTTAGTAATTCATATCCTATTATGTCAGGCATTTAAACAACGCACAGATGTGCCTAAGCTTAAGCAGGTTGGATAGCTGCTAAAGCATGTAAGGAGGAATTGCCAAGGAAAGCTCTCTGGCACGTGGCAAAGCAACATAAAGCATGGCTGAACTGAGACAATATGGTAATTCTGTTAAATTCATGTTTCTGTATGACCCATTTTATAATCAGGGGTAGATGTGATGCTGAGGATTGTTTTCTGATATAGGTACACAGGTTGCAGGAAGACTATAACAAGGAAAGGTTTGTATATACATGTAGCATATTTTGTTGAACTGGCTGATAAGTGAAATGGACAGGCAGTCAGACGAGTGAGTGCTTAATGTCTGAAACAGCAGTATTTTATCCATCAACATCATCGATGTGCATAATACCGTTACATTGCAGTGGATTTGAGTGCATCAAAGCCCAGGAAGCATTAAAACTGACATAGAATGGAATTATCTGCTAATGGAATTAAGTGCCTTGGAGGACCAAGAGCTGAGGTGGGTTGTTTTCGTCCATCTGGTCTTTCCTATTATGAATCTGTCTCATCAGCTACTTATCTGATGCCCACTTCCCATTCAAATGAGTTTCTTCCTGCATCACACTGTTTACTATTCTTCTTCCTAGTAACAAATAAAAAAGCCCTGCTATCCCAATCTGTCTTGTCTCTGGCTTCAGTCAGTACTATTTGCCAGTAAGAGATCAGTTAGCTGGACTTTCTGAGTAGATGTATCATTGAGGTGTTGAAAAGATCTTTAAGTCTATCCTAGCTTGATTTGGGATAAAATGTTGAAGGAAGGTTTGGCATTTGTGTTTCAATAAACAGCCACAGATTGCCTGCCATTAACATTGACCAGGACTAAGCAGCCCTCCTTAAAATCTTTCACTGAAGCAACATTAGTGATGAAATCCCAATGTATTTCTTATCATAAAGGGAACTTAAATTGTTTTAGGGGCATGGAAATATCAAGCAAAGGCTTAACTGAGTTTACTCAGCAATGTGAGTATTTCTGCATGTAGGCAGCAACTTCTAAGACTGTTTCTTGAAATAAGAACATTTAATTCACATCAGCTAATTCATCGTTGCTGTTACAGATTGACTTTCCATAAGCTGATAGCTATTTGCAAGAACCAAGACCTACTTTTTTTAATTTGTTTTAGAAACTTAGTAGATTCTTTTTTATTGTATATTGTTTTGAATCCTAGCATCAGTTTAATTGATTTAACCTTCAGTTAAAATACATTTTAATTTTTTCTCACTGTCTTTTAGCTAAATTTTATTTTACCTCAGAGTATGTATATCAACTGTTAAGGTTAAAGAATGACATGTAGCTTACATCTATTTTCTGCTGTATTGCGTAATCTTAATTATACAATTGTAATATTTCAAAATATTCTTGGGGAAACCGCTAATTTTTTTTTTCTCTTTTTTTTTTTTTTTTTTCTCTTATATAAAACTGTTGACTTCCTTATGGGCAAATGTTATTTCAAAATTGTGGCAAAAACATTTCATAAAATCCACAGTACTATAGAGTAATAAACTGCCAAATGAAAACTATCAGCGTGGTTGGAAATTAGTGAAATTGTGGAAGTTTTCACAGTCCAGTCCAGAAGTGCATAATTATTACTTATTCAGGACACGACTTCCACTGGGTGTCATGGGAGCTGTGGTTCCAAGACAACTCTTCTGTTAAAAGTAGCATGCTCCTTTGAATGTCTAATTGTGTATTAAAAAAAAATAAAACTGTACCTTTATATACTTCAGAAATTATTTGAGTTGTATCACATAAGCTGAGAAAATACTTGGAATTCGAGAAGTTTATTGAAATGGCTAGCTACAATGAAGAAGCCATAACCCAAGAAAAAGAGATGTCTCTATACGGATTTCTATATTCAATTGGCCTGCAGTACCATATTTGAACATTTACTTGCAAAGCAAGAATTAATGCTTGGCAGCAATATTGCAAGTCTTTGTTATAGTTATTCATAAATTTCGTTACCTGCAAGCTTTCCATAGTATTTTGTCATGTTAAAACTGCAGAGCAGTATTTATTAATAATGAAAGAGTGACACTATTTCAAGAACAGATTCGTAATCTTTCCATAGTGACCTGGAATTTCTCAATTTTCTTTTTTTAATGCACTGCCCTAGACAAGAAAACCATTCTATTAATTTTTTCTGCAGAACAGAAATACTGGGCATTTTTTGAAACAAAATGCAGTCTGTGATCCTGTCAGTTTAGTGTTCAGCTTTAGCCTCCCTTAGGTAGAGACAGGGACAGAAGGTATCATGTAACATATTTGTCAATAAGTCTTGTTTCTGCCTGAATTTTTGGTAGCAAAATACAAGCAGTGTGTTACAATCTCTTAAGAAATCCAAATAATTTTAGTCTAATATAGCTAGCAATAGACTTACTGAAAGTTTACATTGCATTAGTGATGTAGTGGGCTTGTTTTCATAGCATATGCTGTTGGTCTTATTCCCTGTTATTCAGAACCTAACTGCAGCATCCACATTTCTCAACCAGACAACCTTTTTTGTGCCTGACTCCATTCTGTCAACAGATGACTAATATTATGGATTCCCTTTCAAGAATCATATCAAGCTACCGATTAGACTAGATTGGAAAAAGAATATTGACGCACACTCAGGTTGTCTATCCTGATGTGAAGGGAAGATAAGTATGTCTAATTCATGCCTTATCTTTTGGTGTCACTTTGATAAATATGGCCCTCATTATGCCTGTGCACAGATCTGTGGATCTTGCAAACCAGAGGAAAGTTGGATGTGCCTGTTGACCTACCCATGACACAGTGTTAGGGTAGACAATATAAAAAAAAGCTCCAGAGGAAGTCTGCCAAGACATTCCCTAAAGGAATATAGTTGTGGCATCAGCAGTACTGCATCTTATGCCTCAGCTCTTCAGGCTGTGCTGAAGGCAGAATTTACCTGTGCAGAGAACTGTACTTAACACCTGAATTGCATGGAATAATAGGAAAAGGAATTTTAAGTTAAAGCATTATTTGTCAGAAAAGACCGATCTCCAGTATTGCCGTGTAAGACTTACTTAATTACCATTACCCACCAAAATAGGTCACTATATGCATCCATGTACAACTAACTCCATGTTAATCACATCAGTCAAGGGCAATTAATTTGTATTTGTGCTGTGGATGTAGTTGGTGAAAAGGCAGCAGGCATCCAGTGACTAGTGTGTATCTTAAAAACTGAGGGTGTATAACTGCAAACTCAGGTTGTGTTTTTAAATTTGGGTGGTTTGCAGTTTGTGGTTTTCTGAGTTGGCAAGAGAACAGTATGAAGCAGGAGCTGGGTATGAGGAAGAAAGAGAATGATGATCTAGCTAGGAAAGGAGTAAGAGGTGGAGAATAGTGACAGGATGTAGAACTCAAAAGGATTTAGGATAGGGTACATGAAGTCTGAAGAGTTTGATGACAACTAGAAAAATACAGTGAGGAAAGGATATATTTCCTTCGTTCTGCATCACAAGGGAAATAAATGACTGGAGTGTTAAGTCTTGATTATTTCCCTTAATTTCTGCTTTGTACAACTTTGTGCCTTTTTGGTCTATAGATATACTTCACATTTAGTAATTCTCTTTCATCACTTTTTAATAATATTTCATGTCCTAAGGATACCCACCCTCTGAGATTCTTTTCTGCAGTTTCCATGTCATTAATGCAACAGTAAGTAGTTAGGACCTGACTCATACAAATATGAGTAGCACAACTTTAGGCTGTTGCATTTTTTAGTTCCCACTGAAATGCTCAGCAAGAGGACTAACCGGATTTTAATTTATTTGTTGTTATAGTTAAGGTTCACATAATCTTCTCAGGTTTTTTTTCCATTTTCCACTTATTAGCTGAGTACAGTGGAAAAGGATGAGAGGTTCTGATCACTGGCAGTTTAAAGTGGAGTGTAACAATGAAAACAGTCATCTTTACATGTGATGACAGGAGCTACAATGAGAAAAATAGCACTGTTGCACAGAAATACCAGTTGACTGTGATATTCGACATTAAGTACCAAATTATATTTAGTTTCCTTATTGCTGGATATATTTTACTTAAGCAACAGACCAATGCAGTAAAAACAGAGATGGATTTGTTCCAGCTCTGTAAGAATGGATTTGGAGAGTTTATTTTAATGTAGACTCTGTAGACATCAGTTTTGTCAGAACTACACTTTTGAACTGAATCTTTTGAACATCTCAGTCTGTAATAATTCTCTGAATATTTTAACATACTAAATTCTCCATGTCTTTGTAGTTATTCAGCACAATTTTTACAAAATGCAAGATTCTCTGTGTTCACAGAGCTTTTTCTGTTTGATGTGAACTGGAATCAGCTGAAAAAAAGATTTGGAAAAGATTTCTGACGTAAGTTGGAAAATTAACCTATATTTAACAACAATACAGAGTAGATCACAAAAAAGGGGTATAGCAAGCAAGTCCCCACAATTGGGTCAGAAAGAATGGGGAAAGTCAATAGCAGAAACATAGTCATATAGGAGAAAAATAATGATGCCAGTGCCTGAGAAAAAGTTAGAAAAAGAGAAGGAAAAGGCACTGAACCTGGATTTTCTGTAAACAAAGCAGATGTTCTTCGAGAATATAAAACTCTCCTCTGAAAGATCATGCAGAGGTGCAGAACAGGTCTCCCATTAATTTGATATGGTAGGTTTATGAGATAACCGATGGGCTATATTCAAATATATCCTGTGGGCTTCATTCAGAATCGTATGTGTAGGTGGCAAAGGATATAAATGCTGATTAACAGCATTGAAAATGGGGAAAGAAAATACTCAAGCTTGGAAGCTGAGGAGTATGAGGATCAATAATGGGAGAGATCTTGGGGGAAATGTCCTGTAGTACATTGAACACTTTCTGCAGCTTCTGGAGCATTTTGAGGTCTCACCCTGTATAGCATCACTACATTGCCGATTACACTGGCCATGCCTCTAATTTGAGTATAATCTGTCATTCACAGTTGAGGTAAGGGGAAGCTTAAGACTGTTTATTAAGGAAAGGCACTCTATAGTCATCAAGTTTAGATAGCACCTTCTCAGAAAATACTCTAGTTCTTTAGTTAAAAAGAGGTTGGGAGATGGCTGGAGAAACAGTTTACATTTCTGTAAAAGAAATCAAAGAATCATAGAATAGTTAGGGTTTGAAAGGACCTTAAGATCATCTAGTTCCAACCCCCCTGCCATGGCCAGCGACACCTCCCACTAAACCATATCACCCAAGGCTATGTCCAACCTGGCCTTGAACCACCACCATGAATGGAGCATTCACAACTTCCCTGGGCAACCCATTCCAGTGCCTCACCACCCTTACAGTAAAGAATTTCTTCCTCATGTCCAATCTAAACTTCCCCTGTTTAAGTTTGAACCCATTACTCCCATGGAATAGAATTAGAAGGAAATGTACAGAAATAACCTTAAGCATTTTGCAGTCAAGGGGTGAATCTTATCTTTTGCCGCATCCAGCTGCAGACACCTTGATCATAATCATCAGCATGCTCCATTTGCTGCATTAAAAACAAGATAAATATTTAATTACTGTGCAATTAAGTCTGGATCAGTGCCATTAGTTTTTAATGAAATATAGTTAGATAGAACCTAATAAAGGACTAATTTACTTATGAGCCAGGCTGAACAGATTTTTTTTTTTTTTTAAGCTGATATTTTGAGAATGTGAATGAGAAGAAGGTGTATGCAACTACTAATTATTTTTACTACTTTTGCTCATTAACTGGAATAATATATAACAATTGGTTACTATTATCAATATTCCACATAAACTATGAATTATGTTCTCCAGTGCCTATTCTTAAGCTATTCAAATAAATACCAAGATGTTGGTATAATAAGTATGTGTTGTTACAAAATTCATTTGTATCCTAACAGCAAAATGTTATCAACAGTGGCAAATTAAAAAAGGAATTCATATGAAGTTTCATATGTAGGTGTAATTGTGGTTTTGTTTGTTTGTTTGTTGTTTTTTTTTCTCTTCTGCAAGTGTTCAAGTATGCTGGGCAACTAAGAATTTCTTTTTACACTTCAGAAGACTTGAAGGATGAGGTAGTTTAAAGCACATTGTTTGACTCTGTGGGTATTAGTTAAACTAAGTGACTCCTTTATTTATAACTTTGATCCTCATCATGATACACCATTATAATGGGTTTTGAACCCTAAAAAGTTAAGAAAAAATTATTCCCTGTGAGGGTGGTGAGGGTCTGGCACAGATTGCCCAGAGAAGCTGTGGCTGCCCCATCCCTGACAGTGTTCAAGGCCAGGTTGGACAGGGCTTCGAGCAACGTGGTCTAGTGAAATGTGTCCCTGCCCATGGCAGACATTGGATCTGGATGAACTTTAAGGTCCGTTCCAACCCATACGAGTCCAGAATTTTATGATTCCTTGATGCAGATTTTGAATACAGAGTGACCTTTAAGGGGCAGGGAAAACTATGAGTAAGAACGAGCAAATGCAGAACTATATGGCATTCATTCTTTATTGAAGATGATTCATACTTAAGTGTGGAATGAATGTATTGACTAGCCGATACCATTTTCATTGTTACATCCCCCTGTGGCAAAAGGTCGATAGCACATCTGCTGGAGTAGCTATCTTCAGATGTCCTGAAAGCAGGCAGCTGAGAAGTAGCAGTAGTTTCAAGTACTGGACAAACATGCTTTGTCCAAATTTCATTTGGATCCAACTACATCAAAAGTGTTTTGGGAAATGGTGGTTTTCTTCTAAATGCAGGCGAAATCTACAAAATACTTGAATTTAACCTTAAACAAAAAGGTGGTGCATAGCTCGAAGTAGGTGTGCTAGTGAGACCTGACTCCCTGTGCTGTTTTGCTGGAATGGGTATGTCATACTTGTGTGCTTGAACCTATAGTTAGGCAAAGATATGAGTATGCATTTTGACATGATTTAATGATCCCCAGAACTCAGCGAGTGCAGGATCGTTTCTGTCAGGTTGTTAAAATGGTCTCTGAAGCATCCCACACAGACACACAGAGTAGAGCATTCAAAACCAGCCTCTCTGACAGGTGAGTCCCGCACAATCATATTAAATTAATAGGCAAAGTAGTAAATGTGAGGAACATCAGGGACACTCAGAAGCTTTTGTTATATTCCTGCTCTTTTTGTGCAATAAACCAGCTTTCTGTCAGAACCTTTCGGGGCATTCCTACTGAGTTTGAATGCTCATTTGTGTGTCTCTATGCAAGACAGGCTCTTTCAAATAGAATTCTATTTTACTTTGGATTTTTGTATGTCAAACTTTGAAAACTATAAGCTCACCTTCTTCATCATGGGAAGGTTGTGCATTCTGCTAGCTCCAGCAGCAAGGAGATTAATTCTTCTCTTCCTGTGAAGTCAAAAGAAGTCATACGTGGCACTGTCTTCTGCTCCACATTCATTTCAAAATATAAAAGCTCTTGCTAAATGAGCTCTGTCGCAGCTTATTTTGAAGACTTTGCTTTGACAAGGGATGTGTCAAAAGTATTATGTATTTTCAAACTATAGGTGGAAGGAGAACTTCAAACTCCTGATGCTGAAACTGTGTGAGGGATCTCTGGTGAAGTTTCCAACATACCAGAGAGAAAAAATGCCTTATTTGACTGACATTCATGTAGAGCCAGGAGGTACTTAGGAAAAGCTAGTGATGTGAAAACAAGCACCCAGAGATTATTTTACTTTCACAATTAAATATAAAATAATTTTATACTTTTTATTAGTTTGCTGTTAACTCCAGTCTTTATCTTGATAGGATTTGGAGCTTACTGTGTCATCAGAGTATTATTATCTATTAGTCCTACTTCAGTGATACTCCACAAAATAAATGAAGCAATTAACTTTGTAGCTAACAGTATCTTCATCTTGATGTATTTCAAGGTCAATATCTAATTTAGAATTTTTCATTAAAATTGCATTATTTCTACATGAAGAGAAGATGGATAGAAAGATAGATATCATCAAAAGTGCTAACTTTCATATTGCACTGCCTTTGATTTAACGTTTTACAAATGTGATTATTTGGTGCGTGTCACTCCAGTGGAGTACATTTTTCTTTTTTCCTCTCTTCACATTTTTCATATTCCTCATTTAATCTTGTCTTATTATGAAATTATGGGCTTTGACTTTTGGTCATCTTCTTTCAGGAGAGAAGCAAGCATAATTTTGAGTTTGAAGACTCAGACTTTAAGGAAGATATGACTGATGTAGAGTTCTTGTTTAACTGCATCGCTTTTAACTGCCTCATATTTTTTAATGTCTTTCCCACCAAAGCAGCTGCAGATTTTATATTTGGAAAAAAAACCCACTTCTGCTGTTTGGTGGAGGCTTCAGAAATAGGTTGGGGTTTTTTTTTGGGTGGTTTTTTGTTTTGTTTTGTTGTTTGTTTTTTTTTTTTTTTTTTTGGGGGGGGGTGTTTTTAATTTTAATGCATCCTGGACACTTATAGGAGACAGTAATTACTGCCATACCTCACATATACAGATACAAACACTTGCAGATGAAAAGCTTTGATGAAAATTAGAGTTAGTACTACCACCAGAGTTACTGTACACCACCATTCTCAGGAAGGACACTGCGTGGACACCAGGTCTCTTGCCTGTGTAGCTCACTCATGCAGATACAGCCAGTCTGCAGTAAATTCAAATAAATGAAATGAGGACAATCAGAATTTCAGGTAGTGACTTTCACATGCACATATTTAAATGTGTTTTGCAAGTGTCAGTGTTCCTAGGATTTTTTTGTTTGAGTGTTTCTGTATTTGTTTAGGGTGTTTTTTTCTTAAAAATTGGAGATCATGTGAAAAGAAAGAAGCCCTAAATATGGCAAGGTATTAAAAAAATTATAGATACATTTTCTCCAGACTGTCAGGGGAAACATGTAGAAAGGTGTTTGGACATTTCTTGCTATTACTTCAGAAGGATCTGAATATCCTACAAGACAAAGTGAAGTAACAGCTTTTCTAAACAAACTGATTCACTCTTTGTATATATTATCATTGTCAAAAATTACATTCTTATTGATGAAATGATGCTTTCTTTGCTTTCCTGGCTTTTCTTGTTATAGGCAAAATAATGTTTCTCACAGATACTTAATTACAACTTCAGTATTTCACTATAAAAGATTTTGTTTTTATGAAGTTTTACTTGACTGCAGTTATTAAAAAAGAAAACAGATAACATGGTTCTGCTTTGAGCCCCTTTGCAACTCTACTGTGGATGCATATTTTTTATTCATCCATCTAAGAAGTCTCCAAGATCTTTAGTAAAAGCATTTAAAAAAATTAAAGCCTGTTATGCTTTAAGTTAATCTTCAGTATTTTTTTCAAAGCCAGCGTAGGATTACAACTGAATAATAGAATGATGTTTTGTACTATAGTGATTATATTGGGTAATAAGACTGTAACTGCACAAAGAAGGACTCAAAAGAGCAGCAAAGTGAATAGATCTATTACTCTGAGTGCACAATTAATCTTGTTGACATTATTTTATATGAACATAGATAAAAATGCCTGGAAAGTATGCCATCGAATTCTACTGCTCATTAATATTGATCAAATGTTGCTGTTCTCTTTGTGTTGGAAGCCACTTAAAGATTACCTGCAAAATACTACAGTGCTATTGATTTAGAAAAACAAATCCCTGAAAACAATTCTTTTTGAAAACCGATTGACAAGTCTGTTTTTTTATTTTTCTGGTAAAGAAGGATGATTTTGAACTTGCTGCTACAGATCTGAGTAACTGAGAATATTAATCAGATTGTCAGGAAATTAATTATCCATCATTCAATGCAATGTCATTTCAACATGCCTATGGAAGTTAGTTGGGACCTTTCATCGTCTGGCAAGAGTGCCAGATGTTATATACTATTTTTTATTCTTAAATGTTATGACAGCAGTGTCAGGGCTCAAATCCTTCAAGACACTCAGACGTGCATAGTTTGCATCACGGACCCTATAGACTCAGTAGAAAAGTTAAAAAAAAAAAAAGGAATCGTATGCTTGAAGGTTCATGCAGTTTAAATATCCTGAAGATGTGTAAACTCAGTGTATGGTCCTCTGGAGAACTAGGAGAAACAAGGCATGATAATGCATGCTTTTTAAAGTTTCAATCATTCATTGTTTTAGAATGCAGATTAGTCTAACTGATGTCCTTTTTTAGGAAATTAATGTTAACTAATTAAAATTAGATGGCTGTTTAGTAGCCATCAGCTCATTTATTTAGGATGTTTCATTGCTCTGGATATCATTTTTCAACTACCATTTTCTATTAATAAAAAAAAGGTAGAATTGCTCAGCATTTAGGTTAAATGCTGCTGTTGTATGTCACCTAAACCAACTATAATCAGTCAAAAAAGGTGTTCCTATTGTTAGTGTGTTGTTCTGAGGTTTTTTTCAGTAGGAAAGCATTGTAGAAGACTAATTAGAAATACTGGCATGCACTGGTATATTTATTACTGTGTACCTCAGATGACCTTTTAAGCCTTTGTACTTTGAACTGGTCTGAGAAAATACAAAATCTAAAGAAAATCAGTGAAAGTATGCTGAACATGTGCTTATTTACAAGCCATACGGAGAAAGCAGGAAACAAAATGAGAAGCTAATTATTTAAAGATTTATTGTTCTTGGAAGATCAGAAATCCACTTGCATAGAAGTAATTAACATATAAGGCTACCTGCAGGTACTTCTCAAACTGCAGCACTATAATGGAGACTTGGAAAAAAATACAGCTTATATTCAGTGGGAGACCAAAAGTGCAAATTATTAAACATATTTCTTCCCAAAATATTACAGACAAGGAGTAACATAAAAAGAAGCTGTGATACTTGGAAGCCATGAGTGTTACTAGACCTGTTAAAATAGAGATACATGTTGTTGGAATTAGGAAAATACTGTGTCATTACATTTCAAGTGTAATGAAGAACGTGGATGGGAAAAGGAAAAAAAGCAGGAACCAGTCTCCTCCATTTCATCTTCCTGATTTTTTAATTTTTTACTACTAATTGCATTTAGAATAAGCTGCTGTATATTCATGTCTTTTATTTATTGCATTCATTGAGACATAGCCTATCCTTAATGATGTACAGAAGCATAACTTCTGCAGGATTGTGTCCTGAAATAGACTGATGACATAAGTTTTAGTAGAAATGTGCACATGGATAGTTTCTCAAATTGCTGTAACCACACGGGCAATTATAACTAGGGAATGTATTCTCACATCCTTGTCATTCTGTTAATTTTTATCTTTTTCAAATTAATAATTTCTTAGTGCAGTTTTCACTAATATGATGTTCTGAATGCTGTTGCTCTGAACAACTATCAAACCTTAGGTTTGTAATTAAAAGCAAACTAATAGGCATACTCTCAGAAATATTAATCTTATAGCTATTTTAAGTTTAAATCATTCAATTCCCATTGCTGATTTTCGATAAACTATGCTGTGAAAAGAAGTTATTTTCTGATGGGATTTTTGTTTCTTTGTGGGGTTTTGGTTGGGTTTTTTTAATTCAGTTTTAAATGGGTAATTATGACATCGCATTTCAATAAGAGAATACATTTCTCTGTAGGTGGCAGAGTTTGCAAATAACATAGTTTATACTGAATTCATTAATCTTTTCACATACAAACTTGCACATGAGGCTTCCCAGTCAATGATTACCTGTTCTTTAAAGTGAGATTGAAAAAGAAAGTTCTTAAAAATATTAAGATAGGTTGCAGGTAATATTAGTAAGATGGAACTTTCGGAACAAGTCCAGAGAAGGGCCGTGAGGATGAACAGGGGACTGGAGCCCCTCTCATATGAAGATAGGCTGAGAAAATTGGGGCTGTTCATCCTGGAGAGGAGAAGGCTGCGTGGAGACCTCATAGCAGCCTTCCAGTATCTGAAGGGGGCCTATAGGGATGCTGGGG
>JAOEHY010050316.1:0-11747 GCA_025447955.1 Psilopsiagon aurifrons
TGCCCCGTCTCTGCTCCCTCCCGGCTTACCCTCCTCCCTGGCAGAGCATGAGACTCAGAAAGTCCTTGGCCAGACCAGAATGCACTAAGCAGTAACCAAAACATTGGTGTTATCAACACTGTTCCCAAGCAGAAAGTCAAAAAAATCTCAGCTCCACCCCAGTTACCAAGAAGGAGAAAAACGACTGCTACTGCTGAACCCAGGACACAAGTGCAAGATCCTACACCTGGGTCGGAGTGATCTGAGGCACAACTACAGGTTGGGCAGAAAAGGGATTGAGAGCAGTTCTGCAGTGAATGACTTGGGGGTGTTGGTCGATGGAAAAATGAACATGAGATGTCAGTGTGCTCTTGCAGCCCAAAGGGCCAAACATATCCTGGGCTGCATCAAAAGTTGTGTGGCCAGCAGGTCGAGGGAGGTGATCCTGCCCCTCTACTCTGCTCTTCTGAGACCTCACTTGGAGTACTGTGTACAGTTCTGGTGTCCTCAACATAAAAAGGATATGAAACTGTTGGAACAAGTCCAGAAGAGGGTCACGAGGATGATCATGGGAGTGGAGCACCTCCCTTATGAAGGTAGGCTGAGAAAGTAGGGCTGTTGAACCTGGAGAAGAGAAGGCTGTGTGGAGACATCATAGCAGCCTTCCAGTATCTGAAAGGGGCCTACAGGGATGCTGGGGATGGACTCTTCCTTAGGGACTGTAGTGAGAGGACAAGGAGTAAAGGGTTTAAATTGAAATAGGTGAGGTTTAGATTGGATATGAGGAAGAATTTCTGTACTGTGAGGGTCGTGAGGTACTGGAATGGTTTGCCCAGGGAAGTTGTGAATGCTCCATCCCTGGTGGTGTTCAAGGCCAGGTTGGACAGAGGCTTGTGTGACATGATTTAGTGAGAGGGGAAGTTGGAACTAGATGATCTTAAGGTCCTTTCCAACCCTAACTATTCTATGATTCTATAACAGTGTCCCTCAGCTCAGCCCCTGCTGCAGGAGTACCTGCACCAGGGCGCACCAAGTGCAGCCCTGCCCATTGGGCACCCTTGCCTCAGGATAGGAGTGCAGTCACTCTCTAAACCCTGAGCTCTGCACTGCAGCCTCCCCTCTCCTCGGCTCTCTCTGGGTGCCTCTGCTGGCCACTGCCAGGGCAGCCAGAGCAGGGCTCCCAGATTAGGCCCTGCTCATACGTCTAGTGCTCACCACCCCTCTCAGCTCCCTGGGAGGTGTAATACTCATGCAGGTGGCTTTGGAGCAACTACACTGATGATTGACAAAACACTTTTCACAGAAAAGGTGTAATATCTACCATAGAAAAGACAAAATTATGGAAATCCCTAGAAAATGCAGTTCTGTTAAGCTGTATCGACATAATATAGAATAGCAAGAACCATTTTTATCTTTCTTTAAGGACATTCAAATGAAATCAACATCCAGCTGGTTAACAGCCCATAACTAACTGTCCTGCTCACTTGACAGTCATTTCACTCAGAGACAGAAATCCACTGCAGAATATTAACATACCCAGGTAGCTGACCACAAGCTGTGGCATTTATAGGAGGGAGGGGAAAACATTATTTACTACTTCTTTTTTGTTGTAGTTATGTCATTTTCTGACTAAGGACTGAAATTGTAGATGGCATGTTAGATGGTTTCTAGTTTTTACCTCTGTGCAGAGGTAAAATTAAAAATGTAATATGGAATAAATTCATAACCACCATTAACAGTGTATAGCAATGTCAGGAAGTTAGCCTAGAAATAGGCATTTGTTGATTTAAACTTCCATTGTGTTTATTTATAATGAAATTTCTATAAAAATAAAATTCCAATCTGAAGGCATAGAAATTCTTCCAGGGAGAGTGAAAACAATTGCCAACCCATCTGAACCCTAATAATGTCAATTAGGAGTGAGAAGAATCAATATATTTGCCAGTAAATTTGAAGTAATCTCTTTTAATTAAATAAAGAACAACAAAATGTTTACTTGGGTGTAACCCCAATAATCCAAAAAATGAGTTGAAAAAATTCTTTATTTGTTTTTCACAAGCAAATAATAATAATGCTTTGACATTCCCTAGAGACTCATAATATCATTCAGGACAGCTAACTGTAGTCAGCAGATTTCAGCTACGCCCAGATGACAAAGAGGCACTAGGTCTGCACTTCAAAATGCAAACCAAAATTGCTGTGGCTATATCTGAACAAACCTGTGGTTCTGCTTGAAAATTACATCTCAACATTGGATCTAAACATGGTGTATATGATATTAAGATTATATATCTGTAAGTTAAAATATCAAACTAGGAAATTAATTTAAGGAAAGAGAAAAAATTACAAATATATTGAGAAATAATTTCTTTCTGAGCATGAAGTTACCAAGAAGTATAAAGTATTGCCCCACTAAGACTGTGTGCTTGTAAATTACCAAGCGACATTTAATATATGAAAATAAGGGAAAATGCCATAGTGTGAGAAAGCCTGTCTTAATATGTGCACACTGTACAGAAAAGGAGGTGTTAATGTTCATGGTGCACATTGTAAAAATAATTAAACAGAAATAAATAATTATGAATTTATTGAGGTAATGTAGGCAAAATGCTGAAAAACATGAGAAAGAATGAAAATAAAAATAAAAGTATTCTTTAAACAGGAAGGAAGGGATTGCAAACATAAATTAAAGACAGAAGTATCACAAGCTATTACACCACAGTGTAATTGTTTTCTTGGGTGGTGCTACACTTAAAAGTAAAACCTGCTACATTTACATTATGAACTTGTAAAATGATTGACAAACAAGTAGAGAAAATCCTTAACAAAGAGACAAAGTCAATTTTTATACAGATTTTGTTTTCACTTACAAACATAATGGGAAAGAAAAACTAGCATAACTGTTAGATATTGGCAAATTGCCTTCTATCTTTAATCTGTAGCTAAATGGTGTCCTGTGACAATTATAAACTATAAGTTTATAAGTCAAGTTGCATTAGCATAACTTAAACCAAAATACTTTGGTAGTTTAACTTGCAGTAGTGTATAATTGTTTTGCAAACGTGTGATGGCATAGCCAAACATAAATGATTTTATATGAAAGTCTGAGCAACGTGACACATGAATAAATAAAGAAAGCCTGGGTTCTTTGCACCAGGAGGCATCCAAGTGATAGAAAAACAACAAAAATGAGAAATAAGCAGGGAATCCTCCTGAACACAAGAAGCATAACTGGCAACAGCAAAAAGAAGTTGCATCTGTAGGAGATAAGATACCCCTTTTGGAAGGGGATCATTACAAAACTGTTAGTCATAAGTGAAAAAAAAACCAAACCCAAACCAACCAGCAATTAAAGACACTAACTCATTTCAGTTCAGACTTCTTTTCTTTTTTGTCCTAAGTATTGTTAAATCTGATTGCTCTGACCTCAGTAACATAGAGTCACCAACAACCATAGCAATCAGTGATAGCCATATGATATCAGCTCCCTAATATTATATAGCCAGAACTAATCTAAGCTATAGATATTCAAGCTGAACAACATTATATATATGTGGTGATAAGGAACAATAATATGTAAGAACTAATAATTAACACAAATCATGCTTGAATCAATTAATTTAGTAAAGTGTTTATTTGACTTTTTCATTTCTTAGTTTTAAACTGCTCTATTAGTCTGTTAAAGACTCCCACTACAACAACCTTTAGTTCCCTAATATTTAAATGAACATTACAAATATACATATACATATTCCCATGCAATGTCTTTCTTTCTTTCACTGTACTAAGCATTTCATGTTGATAAAAAAGAATTAAATGGTGTTAATCCAGCTGCATAATCCTGTTGATTCCATTGTGTTACCATTAATGATCAGCACAGAAAGTCAAATCAGCTTGGTTATCTGACCGGAAGCTAATCCTGAGAGCATGGGGAGGGAAGACTTTAATAAGATCAGCAAGTTCATCTGATTTACTGAGTAATTGGCACTGATGCATTATAGAAGCAATAGTGAAGTTGAAAGGGAAAAGGTAGAAGAGATCTACTTGGACTCTCCTCTTCAACAGAAATGTACTGATAAGCTTAAGACAATGGTGAAACCATACATCCATTCCCTCAATGTACTTATGCATGTAAAGAAAAGTAGTATTTTTATATTTTTCAACACTTAATTCCTTTTGTGTCTTAACAAAGTTCACTTCTTGGTTACATCTCCTATCAGGCAGAGGAATTTGTCAGCTCTAGAATGAAAAACTGTATGTTTTTTTACCTAACTTGAAATATTATCCAATGTCACTATAGTTTGAAGATAGGGAAATTATCAGTAGAGTATAAGAAGAGGATTTACCGACATATACATAAATAAATGATACTCATATAGCAATAAGAAATTTTATTCACTAACCTAATTTGTAATTCTCTGTTTCTGGAACTGTCAGGTCTACTGACTATGGTAGTAATTTCCCACCTTTAACAGCAATTTAATTCCTTTTTCTGATAAATAGGGAGTGTGTTTCTAGAAGATCAGTTGCTCAGGGTGAGAGACATCCAGGTATCCCAGTAACTTATTCAAAACAGTGAATTTGTACCTTTCAACTTCTGGATATACCAGTTGAACCAGCTTTGTGCTTGGGTCTTCTTTAAATGCCTTTTAGGGTTTTGGTTTGGTATTTTTTTAATTTTGATTATCAGGGTCATATAAAAACTCTCTTGTCAGTGTGCTTGTTTTGATATTTTTGCTGAGAGTGGCTAGCTATTTATAAGGACATAGTACAATATTGACTACTTAACTCCTTGAACATTTTACTGCATTTTTTTCATCTAGGACTTCAGATATTTTTCTAAAGAGGAATTCCCAAGAGGTTTTCTTCATAGAATTATAGAATGGTTTGTGTTGGAAGGGACCCTAATGATCATATAGTTCCAACCCTCATTCCATGACCAGGAACACGTTCCAACACACCAGCTTGCTCAAAGACCCATCCAACCTGGCTTTCAACAATTCCAGGAAGGAGGCATCCAGAATTTCTCTGAGAAAAGTGTTACAGTGTCTTGCCACCCTCACAGTGAAGAACTTCCTAATATCTAGTCTAATTCTACCCTCTTTCTGTTTAAAGCCATTAGTTCTTGCACTGTCACTGTATGCCCTTTAAAGAAGTCACTCTCCAGAATTCTTGTAAGCCCCCTTTAGGGTCTGGAAGACATCTCTAAGGTTTCTTCAGAGCCTTCTCTTCTCCAGGATGAATAAGCCTAGCTCTCTCAGCCTGTCCTCATAGGAGATGTGCTTCATGAGGGGGTCTCATGAAACTGGAGCAGTGGGGCAGGATCACTCCCCTCAGCCTACTGGTCACACTTCTTTTGATACATCCCAGTATATGGTTGGCTTTCTGGGCTGCAAATGCACATTGCTAGGTCACGTTGAGCTTCTCATCATCCAACACCCCCAAAAGCCTCCTCTTCAGGGCTAGTTTTGATCCATTCCTTATCCAGACTGTATTTTTGCTTGGGATTGTCCCTACCAAGATGAAGAACCTTGCACTTGGCCTTTTGAAATTCATGAGATTAGCATGGGCCTACCCCTTGAGCGTGTCAAGGTCCCTCTGGATGGCATCCCTTCCCTCCAGCTGTGTGATGTTTTGACTACATATTCCTGAAAATTAGTTCTTATATTAGTAATTCAATTATGCCAGCATCCAAAGTTACTCAGAGATTTGATAATGTTGCAAATCCAACCTCCACAATCCTTGGAAGGCTATGACAGGGAAGGTTCCTGGCGACTTAAAAAGCCCCTGTAATATCATCTTTGAGACGGGCGAGAAGGAAGGATTCAGAGAGCTGCAGACTAGTGTTCCTAACCTAATTCACTTGAAGATTATAGAGAAATAGTTTCTGAAATCTTAATCAAGGTTCATGTAGGACAAGAGGATGACTGAGAATAGCCATTTACTGGGGCCAGATCATGGCTGACAACAATTATTTCCTTCTTTAATAAAAACTAGCTTGGAGGCCAAGGAAAGAGAAGTGCCCTGATGCTACCAACATTTTTCACATGGTGTCCCATAGTATGTGTTCTTGCAGCTCTATTGGAAAGAAATGGTCTGGATACACAGAATGACAAGCGTGATGAAAAACTGACCCAATTGCCATGCTGATGAAGCAATTGTCAGGACCCAGCTGTTAGGCAGACACTATATGACGTCTGAGTTGTTCCTCAGGGTTGATACTGAGGTAACTACTGTTCAACATCCTCATTAATGGTCTGCATGATGAGAGATAATGAACTTTCATCATGTCTTTAGACAGGAGAACAGCTGATATGCTGAATGGCTGGCTACCGTTGAAAAGGCTTTCAACAGCCTAGAGAAATGCATTAACAAAAATATCTTTGGTTTCAATTACCCTGATGAATTGTCACCATGCAACAGTACAGGCTGGAAACTGACTGTAGGTAAGTTTACAGAAAAGAGAAAACTCTTTTGTTTGAGACAAGTTAAATGCAAATCAGCAGTGTGCTCCTCCGGCAATGGAAGCCGAGTGTTGTGATGGGCTACATTAGCAAGATATGGGAAAGTATTGAAGAGAAATGTCATATGTATTTGCTCTGTCATCCTTTAGATATTTCTTTATGGACATTTTAGGAGACAAAATACTGACCTGGTGTAGTGTGGCCACCCCCATATTCTAAATATGAGGGCCTACAGTGATGACTGGGTAAATTCCCTACAAGAACTAGAGAAAATACAACTGCCTGTAGAAAGTTTTTTCAATAGTTAATTTTGAGGAATGCAGTACAATGATTGTCTGGGACAAACTTTGAATGTGTCTCATTAATAAGAGAAAGAATAAGCCTCTAAGAGCTTTTCCTTTTGGAAAGGTACTCTTCTCATTGAACAGCTAGTCATCTCATTAGGTTGAAGAGGTTCTTGGCAAATATAGTAACTTGTTAGTCAGATAGGGTAAAGTTAAAGCACTAAGAGAATTACTTGGAAAAAAGAAACATTGTCAGATGGGAATTTCAGTGCCCTCTCGACTTCCTAGTTAATAAGAAGTTTATGTCTTGGAAGAGAAAGAGTTCAGGAGGCAATCCCCAGACTGTCAAGGTCAGTGCACAGCAGAACCTGAAGTCAACAACATAGGAGAATGTGATAGTGTTGGCATTTTGTTTAGATTTATCTTTTTTTCCCCTAAATATTTTCTCACCCATAAAGAGAGATAGTAGGTTCAATTTTGACCCAAATCAAGAGTAAGGATTAAACTTTCAATTGTAGATTTTTAGCAAGATGCCATAAATACAGTGTATTCACAACTCTTCCAGGTACTGATTTAAAATTGCTTTGCAATTTGCATTATTCAGATGTAATAAACATTTAATTTACCACAATTCAAGATACTGCAGAACAAATAAATAGCATTAATCAAGCAGAAATTAACTAATTGATTATAATTATACTGAAATAAGAAGCCACCGCTTCAAGGTTTAACCCAAGGGTGAATTTTTATTATCAACTCCTACAGAGCTGTGGCAAGTAGAGTCTTGAGCAGACATAACCAATCTTCCCAACAATGCCCTTTGACTAACTTTACGTTTGATTGTTTACATCCCACAAAGCTTTCTCTCATTTACCAGTTTTGCATCTCAAATGGAGACCTCCTCACTGAAAAGAAACTGTATAACAGTGAACACACCCTCAGGTACCCTTGTCATGCTGTGCTTGCTGCACAATCTAAAATATAATTGCAGCAAAGAGAATGGAAGACACCGGTGGCTTTTTGACTGTAGACAACTTCGCAAAAATTTCCCTTCCTGACCATCCCCTTGAAAAAAAGGGCAGTTTGGTTGAGCATTATCTGCTTTAATTTCAGATGGTGTTTCCAGCATATGAATATTTTTTATTCTTAGCTTTATATTTAAACAAACTAATTGATTTTAAGAAAATCCATTAAAACCAAACCAAACTAAACCTGATATATACAAATATCATACCTGACATGGGTACATCTTTTTTCTTTCAGACTAAAATTTTATCTAGAATTTTTGAGTACTGGGGATACCAGCTTTTCAACTCCTTAAACAAAAAACAGACAAACAAACAAAAAATTACATAAAACAACAAATATCATTTCTGATTTGGGACTACACATCTTGTATATATCCTAATGTAGTGGTGAATGGGACCATTTGATATTTATTTTAACAATTCTTTAAAATGGGTCATTTTTTGCCAAATACAATTTACATATAAATAATAGGATCCTTAGTTTCCATAAATCTTTATGCTTGTGGAATGAGATGTAGTACTTTCATTGTATGCTTACTGTCACATTGTATAAACATATAATGTGACTCTCCTTACTAACCTTGGAGACTGAAACAGTATAGGTCAAATTGGACATCACTGAGCCGGTTAGAAGCTGAAATGGGGTTTGGAAAGAAAAGCACTATTATTATTAACATGCTTATTTTGTAAGTGGTAAGAAAGTGGTTGTTATAGTAATGAGAATACCTTGCTATTTTGTATTTTAAGATCAGGGTTGCTTTAGTTCTTCATTAGTGTTTCAGCACAAATAGTTCTGATTTTTACCAAATGTTTCATAGCAACAATTAATTAAATTTTTTTCTTTAAGAATGTCTACCATTTCAGAGAGAGGAGGCAGGCAAAGAGCATCCATTTGCCTGTGCATAGCTGAATATAATAGATGTTTTGGCTTTCAAATATTTTCCTCTCTGTACATGTAATGAAATATGTGAGTAGGGTAAAAAAATACTGCAGTATGATTTTTTATTTGGTCCTTTCCTTTCAATAACTTAGTTCACTTATTCTCAGTCCAGAGCACATTTTTGTATATAGAACCAGCTAAACATGTCTGACAGACAACACAATTTACATGCATAGAACAAATATTGACTACAGTGTATTCTTACTATAGGACAGGAAGCTTGAACAGCTTACAGGAAAAAAAAATAGAAAAAAAGGTAGAATTTTAGAATATAAAAGTGGCTCACTGAACTAGCTACCTGGTCTGCACTTGCAAAACTATGTTTGCATTCTGCTGCTAGAAGTGATCAATATTTAACTCACACTGACAAAACAAAGGCAGATTGTATGAACCAAAAATTATTACTGTCAATACATAAGTCTTTACCTGCAGTGTCCTTGATATTAATAGTTATCAGTATGAAATGATAAAGAGTTAGGTCTCATCAACAATGTAATTATCAAATATTCTTTGATAGGATAACTAGCCTAGGAGATGACGTTGAAACAAGGGAAATAATTATGCATTGTTTTTAAAAAAGCTTTGATAGTGTCTAAGATGACATTCTTAAAATCAAACCAGAGATATATAACTAGATTAAATCCTCAGAGATATTGATTACAAATCACTTTGAATAAATAGATATTAATTTTTGATTGGTTTTCAGGTAAGGTTTCTGGTCTGGACCCAGTTTTGTTCAATATTAAATTGAGTTAGCTGCTAGAATACAGTGTATTCAAGAAATTGTTGATGACATCAACAAATTTGATTTAATTGAATTAGAGAGGTTGCAAACACACTCGATTATTGGACTTGAAGTTGACAAAATAAAGATGTTCTGAAATTAGCAAGGAAAACAGTGCTTAACAGTATTACAGTGTTACAGCTCAGTTAAGTAAAATACATTAGCTGAAAATGCAGAATAAACAAGAGACGTTACTGTTCAAAAGACAGAAGTCCGCAGTGGTCCAGAAATTAACTACTGGTATAGGTAGAGAAGTGATTTTCTTTATGTAAAAGGAAAATATCATGTAGGAAGGCATATGCTTTAAATGCAGATTATATTTTTCTGCATTAAATTACAGTCTAATCTGGACTCACTTTGAAAGAAAGTTACAGTCAAAAAAGGAGACAGCAAGCAAGAATGACATGAAAGTTTGAAAACATAGCTAAGGAGGGAAGGCCAAAGGCACTGGTTTTTCTTTACTTAACTGGCTAAAAAGGCTACCATGAAAAGGATAATAAGCCAATGTCCTCATTCTGGTGGTAAAAGGTTTGTGTTAAATATTAAGAAAAAAATTCCCAAAGTCAGTGAACTCTATGACTACATTAATGAAGAGGTTGTAGAATATATTTTTTAAAGATCTGAATAGTTAATAATCTCTTGCTGTGTCTACAGTCAAGGTACATTTAATCCTTTTTCAGTAAAGAAGGACTAAGTAACCTTTTGCAATGAGATCCAGTCTCCTTTTTATGTGATTTGTTGGTGAACATTAATAAATAGGGAAAAAATGTATCAAGTATGTGAGCTATAAAATATGCGAAGTTCATTATGATATGTTGTCTTATTAGCATAAGACATCATTGTGTTATGCTAATGTATAAATGTATAAATCATTATGAACACTTTCTTTTTAGTGCTCATGCTAAGACAGATCTTTCTTTATGTCATGTTATGTTTTAACTTGGTTTTACTGATGCACATACTTATATCCACTTTCTCAGCAAAGTTGTCCATATATTTAGTATAGATTTCTATGTTCCAGATTTTGCGTTACCTACAAATCAGAACAATACATTTCAGGTATGAAATATGCTTACCTCAATTTTATGTTCTCCTGAAAACAACTACTACTTATCAATTTTAAGGACAGTGTATTGAGTCTAATAAATTACTGGTCTAATCCAGCATGGCCAGATGCTAGATTTTCAAAGGGCTTTTAGCCTTGTGTCCTGCATTCAGCCATTCAGCAGTGGCAGTCATTTTTCTCCTTCTTAGTAGCTGGTGTAGTGCTCTGTTTTTGATTTTCGGCCTGGGAACAACGCTGATAACACCGATGTTTTCAGTTGCTGCTCAGTAATGTTAAGTCTGACCAAGGACTTTCTGAGTCTCATGCTCTGCCAGGGAGGAGAGGAAGCTGGAAGGAAGCAGAGGCAGGACACCTGACTCAAACTAGACAAAAAAGCATTCCATACCACAGCACATCATGCCCAGGATGTATAAACTGGGAGCAGTTATCTGTAAGGGTTAGATTGCTGCTCTGGTCAGGCTGGGTATCAGTCGGTAAGTGGTGAGCAGTTGTATTCTCTTGCCTTGTAATTTCCCTTATCATTATTCTTATTGGTGGTAGCAGCAGTGGTTTGTGTTATACCTTAGTTACTGGACTGTTCTTATCTCAACCCGTGGGAGTTACATTATTTCAATTCTCCTGCCCATCCCTCCAGGAGAGGGGGGAGGGAGTGAGCTGACAGCTGCATGGTTCTGGATTGCCGGCTGGGCTTAAACCACAGCACCTTGGTTTCTCAGATCTTTGCCCTCAAACCAGGTTCTGTAGACGGACAGGATACCAGTGAATATTCACATAATACCTGACAGCAAACACTGAGTTGCATGATTTTTCTGAGCAGGCACAGTGAAAAACATTTTAGACTAGACTATTTTAGTCATTTCAGGAGGCTCTTTTACCAGATTAACGCTTTAAATGGAAAACAAAAAACTTGAAGGAACAAACATGCAGTTTATGTGTTACCGTGATCAAAGTGAAATCCTGATCATTTATCACCTCTGTGACACTGTGTTGGGTTATGTATTTTGTGTTATTGTGGTGGGTTTTCTTGTGTATAATTATTAAATATAAATACAAAATAATAAACATAGTCCACCATAAAATTTCCCTATACTTAACTAGGACATTACTTAAAAAAACCCAAACCTCTACAGAACCATAAAGGTTAAAAAATCATCTTATAGGACAGATATATCGTCAAAAAACCAACAACATGCTCCTCCCCC
>JAOEHY010050319.1:0-12323 GCA_025447955.1 Psilopsiagon aurifrons
CAACAGTTCCATGTCCTTTTTATGTTGAGGACACCAGAACTGCACACAGTACTCCAAGTGAAGTCTCACGAGAGCAGAGTAGAGGGGCAGGATCACCTCCCTCAACCTGCTGGTCACACTCCTTTTGATGCCTTTCTGTTCTATCTTAAATGAAACGAACAGAAATTTACCAATGCCAAATATGCACTCAGTTTTTCAAATACTGTAGCTCATCAACAAATATGTGTGTGCCTCACAAATTAAGTGGGTTTGTTTAGTATCTGATCTCAAGAAATGTACATGAACCCCACCTTACCTGTTGTACATAATGTTTGTGCTTTCTTCCAATTAGAATCCACTACTGAAATCAAGAAATTGTTTCATAACTTCTCTACTTCATAAATGATTTGACTGTGAATGTTGAGGTTAAGATCAACCATACCAAGCTGACCTCAGAGGCTGTACAAGCTCCTCTAGTCCCAGCGCAGGCCACTTTGCTGCTACAGTGACACAGGAGCCAGGCAATGCTCAATACCACTAGTGGCACATGTTCACAAGGACTGACAGTGAGGGGAAGACTCATACTTGCTGCTGCTGTCACTGAGATTTTAACTCAGATTTCTTGTTATGGAAGAAAATTTCCTCCAGACTCTTCTCTGCCTTCTGACCTTAGTTTGAACATCATGTTTTGAACTAAACTGGCTTCTCCAAGATACATGAATTATTTTCCAAACGGACTAGCCTCATCCTCTTCCCCCAGTTCTCACATACGTATGCACTCTCTTTCATCCATGCCCTTCTTCCTTACATCCTTTCCTTGCCTCACAAACGTCCAAGCACAAGAAACACATTGCAAATTTTACTTTACCTGAACACTTGCAATAGGTGGTACAGCCGCGTCTGACACAAGCTTTTCTTTCCTTTCCACATTACCCTGGTCATTACATGTACAGTCCTGCTTAAAATATTTCCTTGGTGGAGGTTTGGGTTTTGATGATTTAGGTTTTCGAACAAGGATCTCCGATGATTTCTTAGTGTTTTGCAAGGGCTGACCTCCTTCACTGCAAGTAGGAGGAGAACTTCTCTCTGAATTATTACCAGACAATGAGTATAGCAGACCAGGTTGTCTGGTAATTGGTACATCAATGCTATGTACTCTTGCTTTCAAGTCAGTCAGTTGGTACGTAACATCGTTACTACATGAGGATCTAGGGTTGTAGCTGCTGTCACTGCTGGAGCGGGTCATTAGCTTCTGTGTCCTGCGGTTACAATGAGCAGCATTCCTTTCAATATGTTTTTCACATGGGTGTCTTCCATGCCAGCTCACTTCCAGCTTTTTAACACCTGTATCGAAACATGTTCAAAATGTCCATTCAGATACGTGCAAAATGCTCGCTTCAAAGATTCAGCTGATAAAATTTGGAGCTAAATGACATCATTGTTTGATGCAAATGTATGATTTATACATAAAACATTTGTAGAACAAGGATTCAACAGTTATGTTCTTGAACAGCAAATAACACTACATTTTTCATATATATGTGTGTGTATATATAAATCAGCAATATACTTTTACTGATTATGATTGTTACCTATGGTGCTTTAGAAGAAATGAGGACACTAAAAAGAGTATTGTTGCAATATGTTACTGTGGGAGGATGTCATACCTGAACTGGGAAAATAGCTCTAATCACAACTGCCTTTCCTGATGGGGGGATTAACAAGCCATTTGTCCCCAGGACATCACCTGCATCATGCAGTTCTTTTTTATAATCCTGATCACCTACTGACAGTTGTTTGAAAAGCTTTAAGCTGAGGCTATGAATTGGAAAAGATGAGTAACAGCGAGAGGAAACTTGCACAGATATTTTTGCTGGGTATCAGACACATGTGGTCTTTCTTCCTCCCTCTGGTAATGTATCTTAGGAGGCATGTTAGGAGCATTCCCCTGTGAGTTCCTTTGTTCCGTTGTTCCTTTTTGCTTAAGTCAGAATTACCACGTCTCAGTGAATGCACTTACTTACCTTCAGTACTCCATTGGTGTCTCTCCTTTCCAAATCTGTTGCTTTCCACAGCTTGTGCAACAGCTTCTTTTAGCTGTTGCTCCGACACCTAGAAAATATCATGCCATTATACTCTCATGAGATTGCTGCTGGGTGATGAGTAGCATAAGAATTTATTCCTTTCACAAAAATTTCTAAGATCTGGAAGTGCTCTAATGGAAATGAACAGACCTAGGTATGTCGTGAATCAATTAATTTTGAAGCTAAGTAAGTGTGCACTATTATATTTATATATATTCCAGTATCAGTGAAGTTTATCTATGGATATGCTATCATTTCTTTAGATAAAGTGGGATCTTTCAAAGATGTTCTTTTGCGTATTTCACTAGAAGTGGAGTTCCAGATTTACCAGTACAAGAACATTTAATACCATATTTTTATGATAATATATGTGAAAATTTATAATTGATAATTTATATAGGTTTTTTTGGTGTTAGGAAACGCTCTGTAAAAAAATCTTGCAATAAAATTTCACTCAATATTGAATAAATTATAAATATTGGCTGGGCAAGACTTAAATTTTAACTACTGAAAGATGGGTGCATAAGCATTTCTTTCATTTTAGGGATTGTATTCCTCTTTGAAATTATTATTATTGTGAATTCTTTCTTGCATAAGAATTATACATCAGTTTATTCCTTACATGTTCTTTCTGTAGTCTCCTTATTCACAGAAACTCATGCAGGGCTGTCTCCAGTGAGCTTCAAATCTTACGTGATTATGTTCAAGATACATCTGAGGTTTGTTTGTATGCAGTGACGTTTGCAAATTGATTAGCATCTTCGTTATCAACAGTTTTTCACCTGTTTAAGATTAGCACCTACTAATTATAACTTGGTCTTAGTTAAACTTAGTTCTCAGTATGCGCTTTATTGTAAGTAAGAAAGAATACAGTGTGCTACCTGTGGTTCAGGGTGCCTGCTAATAATGATCTGCACTGCACCAGGATCACAATGACTTAGCACAGCATAAACTTCATTAAGAGTTGTATTTTGGACTGAAGCTTCATTAATTTCAATAATTTCGTCTCCACACCTAAAGAGAGATTGAAAAGACAAAAAAGACTGAGGATGCAAACAAAACAGACCTTGTCTCACCCATGTGAAAATATACAAAAAGCAAATTCATGTGGTTGACCTCTAATTTGATCACAGATTAAATCATTATGTCTCTTTGTTTCTGCTACAGAAAATGGGATGGGAAAGAGTTGGATGTCAAGTTTTTTTTGATCTAAGTGCCTTATTGCATGCAACCTTTGAGCTTTCTTCATGCTCAGCTGTGCACACTGTGTGTCTTTGATCTTTCTGCTGTACGCAGCTCAGCTCCTGCTTCCACCTACGTCTTCCTTCCTTCTTTTCAATTTAACACTTCACTTTTCATGTCTTTATGGTCTGCTAGTGTTATTTAAGATCAGAAAGGATGTAATGTTTCTGCTACATATTAATAACTTGATAATAGAAAAAATCAAAATTCTTTCAGCTAAAATCTGAGGCGTGCAGAGAGGAAAGATACAGGGAGTTAAATCAAAAAAGACTTCACTGGAAATTCTGTGTTCTGTTCAATCCTAAATATTTTCAACATTACAATACTAATTGGTCATAAATCTTACAAAAATGAATTTCTACACTCCCAGTAAATCTCATTTCAGCAAATCTGTATTTCTCTTGGGTAAGAAGGGATAGAATTTGAGGGGCTTGCAATAGGAAATATTAGTGCTCAAACAAGGCAAATTATGCCATATGTCTGGGTTTCTCCAGATACTTTCTCACATTTGGAAATCTCCTCCAGGAAGAATTTGATATGCTTGTCTAAGAACTTCAAAGTTAGCCCAGCCTGGACAAGAGACAATAATTTCATGGGATTGGTTTATACGTAAATCCCACATACCCTAAATAAGTGTGCTCAAACCCTCAGAATAGCACACATGCTTTAAACCCCAAACTCCCAGAAAGCACTATGACCTCCTGCCCAAATAGATCAAACACAAAACCGTAAAACAGAGCAACGAAAAACCTGTGGCATAAGACAGACCCTCTTTCTCATCCTACCTGAGTCTCCCATCCATATGTGCCACTGAGCCTGGTGAGAGGGTGTGAATAAAAATCCCTGAAATACACTGGAAGTAAGGGATGCTACATAACCCGATTCCAAGGCCTACACCTGGCTCTGAAAGAATAATAATAAAAAAAGACATAAGAAACAGTCAAATCAAGCCATTGAAGAGACCTTTTTAAAACTGTCTTCAATTTAGTTACTTTTTTCTGTACAAACCAGAGTCTTGTGTTCATGAATGTTTCCCATTCAATATTAGCTGTTGTTCTTATTGATATTTTTCTTTTCCTTTTTTTCTGTCTTCCTTTCTCCCCACTGCCTGATTAAACTGAGTGCTCACCACTCTTGCTTGGGGGTTCCAAGATCTGGTTTGCAATTCATTTACTGGTGTGTCACAGACACAATGCAATGCATTCTGTCATTACAGAAGAATGCAAATGACTTTAGAAGGAGAGAGAATAGGGAAAAAAATAAGGAGGAAAAAATTATCAAAAGAATTATGGATAAGTGGCTATTTTTGATAGTGGCTATATATATATAATCTCAATCTCCTTTCTGTTTTATATAATGCAGGTTAAGATTTTAGTGAGTTTGCCATCTTTGCTCTGGACAGTCACTTATGCCAAATCCCATGCTGAGTGTTTGGCAAGTCATAGTGTTATTTCATAGAGACTTTTGTTCGTTGCTTTGTTCCCATGTTTTAAAGTCTATTTCACTCTTCCAGTGGTTGTGTATAAATAGAAGATGATGACAGTTGGAGAGGAGGTGAAAGAACTACAATGGTTAAATATTTTATTTGCTTTTAAGCCTTTTCAAAAATGGAATTAACTGCATGCATAATTATGGGTAAGAGTTGCATAATCTGCTTAATAATTGGTAGTTGTTACCAAGAGGTTTACTTTTTCACATGCAGGATATGAATGTGACTTTGATGCTTGAGTGGAAAGAATGAAATATTGGCTATTGAGGACAGATGGTGTTCAAATTCCTGCTGTTGCTAGATAGTTGTTAGCACTAACAAGCACCAAGATCTAATTTAGCCCAGTAAAAAAAACTCAGTTCAGGAAAAGAATCAGGTTAGTGAGGAAAGACATTCAGAGAGCAAATAAACAGTTTTTTGTCAATCAGTGCCTTGTTTGCCAGTGCTCAGTTAATTTTAGCCCTTACCTTTGTTTAGGGTAACTTCCATTATGACCCTGTCATTGGGCTTTGTTGCATTTAGTGAGAATGCTGCACTTTCTGAACTGAAAGAGCTGTTTTCTTTGGTTATGCATGTACTAGAGCTCAGTGATTGACACAAGTGGGGTGACAGACAGCTGGAAGCAGAATGAGGTGTGCTGAAGCTTGTCCTGACTGTAAGTGTCAGAAGACCCTTTTTGGCCTGCTAGAAAGAAAAGATAATGGATGAATGAGTTGAGTTCATGTGCGTAAAGATAGAAACTGCTGAAAGGAGAGTACATGACCTTGAATTTTTGTAAAGCATCATAATGTGTTAATCCATGCATAGATTCTCCATTCAGTTCCAGGATTTCATCACCTGTTTTTGAAGAGAAAATTGTACTGTTATTATTAATGTATTGCGCAATAAGTTACATGATACATACATGTACTCAAAAGGAATCTTGCGAATTCAGTAATGGATGCAGGTGTAAAAGTGACTTATGGTCAATTTCAGCTTCACTTTAATTTGTCTTTAGGTATCATTCTTTGGGAATCTGGACAGAGAAAAGGGAGAATAGAGGTGTTTCCCACCTTCTTGTAGCCTTCCATCAGCAGCAGCAGCTCCACCAGGAAAGATAGTTTTGACATAGATGCCTATTGGTCCATAAATGCTGTCTTTCCCTCCAACAATACTGAAGCCCAAACCCTAATTTTTTGAAGAAAAAGTGTGTGAGAGCCCATTTTCAGTTCCTATAATATTTCATTTGCAATTTCTTCTGTGCTACCTGCATGGGCAGTATAGTCAATGGAGTAGTATAATCCATGCAGAAACAGCCAAACACAGGAAGGTGTCTAAATTATTATTATTTTTTTTTATGTCCTTGAACCAACAGGTATTCTTGAGATATTAATTTTTCTGTTCTTAATTTCCTCTCCCATAAATGAGATTGATAAAAACCAGCATATCAGATCTTGATATTGCTACTAATTTCAGACACACAGATGGAGGTCTCACGGCAATATCTCTGTCTCACCCTCTACCAAACTGTTAATGTGTTGTAAG
The DNA here is from genome assembly GCA_025447955.1 of Psilopsiagon aurifrons. Classification (NCBI taxonomy): domain Eukaryota; kingdom Metazoa; phylum Chordata; class Aves; order Psittaciformes; family Psittacidae; genus Psilopsiagon; species Psilopsiagon aurifrons. Next base: position 6,319 of record JAOEHY010050319.1, read on the forward strand.
TTTAAGCAACAACAATAGACCTTCCTAGGTAGGCACTTTTCATCTTATTCTTTGCCTAGATGGTGTTATGAGCTAGATGTGGATGTGTCATTAGAACCTGAAGACTGTGCTTCAGCAAAGAGATACTTTAGAAGGTTAAGAACCAACTGAATGGTAACTTATCACTCCTGGCAACTTTAATACCTGAAGTCACTTCCCTGCACTTTGTAAATTATATTTGTGAAATGAAGTAAAACTCTATGTTAAACCAGCAGTGCCAGTCTTACCTTCCCTTGTCCTTTCATCAGTACAATGTTTGAGATTACTGAAGCCTGTGAGCCACAGGATGCATGCACTAGCTGTGCTGTACTTAGTGACCTAGATGGCCTTAAAATTGCCTGTGAACATAAAAAAAGAAAAATCATTTTAAGGCAGAACCACAAATTCTTGGGCATATATTAGGACAACTTGTTTGCTTCAAATTTTCCTCCTCAGAATCTCATGGCATAAATAGCACCATATAATAAAGCTTAAAAAAACCCAAACAATTCTCTCTAGTTTTTAGAAGCCACTTGTTATTCAGACCATCACTGCTCATTGAAATTGTCCCACAGTAACTGAGCCAGGATGAAACTCGAATGTTATGTTATCACTTGAAATGGTGCAATGGTGTAGAAAGATCTATTTATGCTCTCGCTTGATTCTTCATGTCACAATTCCATTAGTGGCCATTAGGGGCACTAAACAAGTATTCTTATATCTGCCTGTGAGAACTGAACTAAGAAACAAGAAATTCTAACTCCTTCCCTCATCTTGCAACTAAACAACTTTCTCTTGGGAGAAATAGAACCTGTTTTCAAGCATTTCTCCCTGAATGTAACATAGTGCTTGTGAAAGTTCTTCAGACTATGAACTACCCTGAGCTGCCTCTGTTGGGCCACCACATAGGCTTCTTTCTACTGCTGAAACAGGTGAAGCACATCCTTTTTGCTTGATAACCGAGGTAAGAAATTTCTCAGTGCTTTTCCTCCCTTTATTCCATAAATAGTGTATTTCCTAACTTCATCCCCTGAGATTTGACCCATTTTAATGAAACTTTAAGGAAATATTTAATGAAAACCTCCTATTTGAACATGGAATTGGGTATTGCAAACTGATTTAAGCACTGGCAAAAGTCATTTTAAAACTAACTATGCATGAAGTTCAGCAGGACCAGTGTTAATTGTACTTATTACAAGTCCAAGAGAGTTCAATACTTTTTTTATAATGCAGCAAAGTGAAACTAACGGGTGTTGAAGCATGTGGAACATCAGCCAGAATTTCAGCTTCTGCATATGCAAGAAAATAAGTCTTGATTTTGACATGAAAACAAAATTAATTGTTCAGCATGGGATTGGGAACACGATTAAGAGGGAAATGTCTGTGCAGTACCAAAAACATACTCTCCAAAAAGCATAACTCTGCCAGATGAGGTTGATGACTTATTCCATTGTGGGGCTTCTGAATGGGCAATTGGAGGTTTTCAGTTTTCTTTTGCTTCTGTGTGGGGCACTGTATTTAGTGTTTCTGTGTGTGGTGGGTAACAATACTGAAAATCAGGATGCTGCCAAAGAGCTTCGGCCAATGGATGCATGTACCACATAGGACCCTCAAGCAGGAGGAAGCCCAGCATATCCCAAAGGGTCAGTGTGTCTGCACGGGTGGTGTTAGGTTGGGATGTGTGCTTCAGCTTGTCACCTCCTCACCCCCGTGGAAGCCCAAGGTGCCCCTAGGCTGAGGGGCTGGCCAGGAAATGGCAGGGGAGCAGCAGTGAGTCCCCAGGCAAGGCTTAGGCAGGGTGCGAGATGACAGCTGAGCATGAAGAGCTTCACCTTCTCCCCACTCCAGGCTTGAGCTTGGGGACCTTCATTCATAAACACCAACACGCTCTCTACCCTGCCCATTCTCTGCTCTCTCAGTTGTCTGTGAATCACTTGGCATCCATCTGGAGAGCAAGAGACTGTCAGTCTGTAGCCCACATTAATGGGGCTGTTTAATGTCTGATTCACTGTGGGGCAGAAATCAGGATGCCTCATGCAGCCAGTGCAGCTGAGGGCAGTCACTATCAGCCATGAGATGACTGCGGGGCTCGTGGTGGCGGAGCCCAAAGCTTAGGCCGTGGTTTTATCACCGCATATACAGAGCGTCTCCACAGCCAGTGGTGGGAAACCGCTCGGAAGGGCTCTCCAGTGGTGAGCTCTGAGGTGGCTCTGGGTGGCTACCATGGACATGTGAACCACACAGCAGGGTTTACACACACTGTAACATCTGCTGGGGCAACGGGAGGGAGAAGGTGATGGAGAAATGGTGTTTTGCTGGCACAGAGCCTGTTCCATTCTTAGTCCTCACAGAGGATGGACGCGGTTAAAAAGTGGAGAAGGGCAAGTGCACCATCTTCCCCGACCGGGTCTGCAAGGTGGGTTTTGGTGGGAATGTGACTGCTGTGGTTGTTGAGGCATTCTAATTGGAGACAGTTCTGCCTGTGTTTCAGGTGATTTCCTGTGTCACTCACTGGGGTTCTGCCTCCAGAGAAGTCCAGCTGTTGGGAAAGTGATTTGCGGCTGGTGTGGAGCGCGTGGGGCTGACGGTCTCTAAAAGGCATGGTTTTCTGGGGCATCGTGCAGTCCATCTCTCCTATCCAGTATGAGTTTATGCCTGACAGACATGGGGGAGAAGCGGGGTTATTTATCAAGCGCTGGACATTTCTACACATTCTTTTTATCAGGTAAATGTTACTTAGGAATGTTTTTTCTCTTGTAAATCTCTTTGTGAAGGGAGTGATCTCCTCAATCCTCACTGTGAGGGTAGCCATTCTTATTAATTATAGTAAAAGGCAAACATTCCCTACCAAAAAAGCACTGGCCTATTTAGAATACAGCTTCATAATACATATATGTAATACAATATAATACATAAAGTTGGATGCTTATGCACAAAACATCTGACTGTAGGAGATTGTGAATAAAAAAGCTGGTGCTTTTATGCATCAGCAATTCTTAGCTAAGGATCCCAGACTAAATTTGGACAACATCTGCAGTTTCTTTCAACACTGCAGTACCATCACACTATGAAATGCTGTGCACTCCCAAACTACTACAAGAGAAAAGAGTACTTCTTTGCAACTTACTGGTTGAGTTACTGCGAGTCCGTTGACATGCAGCTTTGCTGTGCAGAAAACCATTTTGTATTTCCAAAGGCTTTTCCTTACAGGCTGGTTTTACCTAAAAAAAAAAAAAAACAAAAAAAAAAAAGAAAAAAAATTTGTGAAAATGATCTAAACTTAAAAATAAAATTTCTCCTAATTTGGCTTGCATAAATTTCAGCTTGAATCAAAAAGCATGGAGCAAAATGAATTATTTAAAATAAACAGGATAATAAAGGAGAATGCAGCTCAAAATGTTGCCATTGTTATTATAATTAGTCCAAGTAATAATGTAGAAATAGAGTCAGGTGTTTATACAAAATGGACAGAAAATTAATTGGAATCCCCAGATGGCTCAGACAGACAAGTATTTTGTTGTATGTGTAAACTGTAGCCACACTTGTTTAATATCTTGAAATAACTTGTGCTTTTGTGTCATTGACCTCTGTCACCTCAGAAAGGCCTCAGCTTTGCAATGGGGGATAGGCATCTAACTTTTCATTTTGAAGAGATGCTTTTTAGTCAAAATATGATCTGATTGCTTTAAAACTTTTGTGGACTAGGCTTTAGTGTTTTGCAAATGTTCAGCCCCTTCTACTCAGAAACTCTTCGTTTCTTTGGAAAATGCGTCCATTAATTCTAGCATGTTAAAATTTTCAGATGAAACATTCAGCTCTCTAAATGCAGGGTTTTAGAACAGTTTGAAAACAAATAAAGTATCACATCTGAATAACAGTTGACATTGGGAATAATTTCTGGATGGGTATGGTTCCTGAAAGTCCTGCTTCTTTTGCCACATGAGAAATGCCATTGAGCCTGAGGGAATCACAGTTTAAGGAAAAACATTACTAAATACAGACAGCATATGAAAACTGAAATATAGTAGACCTCCAACTATAAAAGACGTTTGCTCAGCAATGTTCTGCAGGAGGTAAGAAGGCCATAAGAGCAGCATCAGAGCAGGATCTATAAGCTCTACTCTGTCTGGATCCAAAGAAGACAAACAATTTCTTCCAGAAGCCTCACTTCAGTAGTGCTGTTTGGAGGTAGCTCAAGAACTAACGAATGACAATTTTCCTCTTCGACAGCAGGTGGAGGCATTGTCAAGTAGCAAACTCCTACTACGGCTTTCCAGCCCCATTCCCTCAGGCTACTCTTCAAAATAAGAAATGCAGAGAAGATAAAGAGGCATTTTGAAAACAATTTTGCAGTGTTTCTCTTGCCAAGCCAGCTAGCTTGAAAAGCCTTTCCTATTAACCCATAATTAAGTTAGTGCAGGCTTTAAAGGCACAGGTCACCTGGCTGCCACTCGGGTGGCACTATGCTACAGAAGTTTAATGTAGTTCATCTCTGGACACTTAGGCTTTTAAAGGAGAGAAAACAAACAGAAATCTTGGCAGAATACAGCAGACATCTGGGTGAGACAGCTCACTGACGTACTAGGAAGAGGCACACTCAGACTTGATAGCAGCTTCAATCAGGGTTTCTTTCTCAGCCTAGGATTATAACATATCTTTCTGTGCCACACATTTGCAGATAACAGAAAGTGCCTTTTTCTCTATGAACGTCAAGACCAAGACTCTGCAACAAATCTCTTTCTGAGCTCTAATGTCTTCAAAGTGGTAAATGTGTGGTAAGGGACTAACTCTGTCCAGTCATCATCCTCCAGAATTCCTCCAGAATCTGCAAGCAAAAATACTTTGGTGCCATCTGGTTAGTGTGGGAATGAGAGGCCTGAAATGCAAGCCTGAAATGAAATGTGTCTAATCCAATGAAATGGACTCATGAAAGAAAGATAAAAAGGGTTTTCCATGGAAAGACTTGGCGCTAATCCAGAGTTATTGATCTGCTAGTGCTATTGATCTACTACTGTTCCCCTCTCTCTGTAGCACACTCCAGTAGCATTCACTATGGGAGGTTTTTAGATCCTAGATCGAAAGAACTACTTCAGTACAGTGCCTGTTGTCTGTCTCCTGGATTCATGGATCTTCCCTTAAATCCACCTCTGTCTTTGCTCAACTTCCAAATGGAAAATTAACATTGGCAAGCTAAGTGTTTCTAAAAGGAGAAGTCATACAGCCCTTGCTAGAATTTCCCAGGGCCTTGGCCTCCATAGCCTCTGTTTATCCAGGGAAACAAAGCTATGCTGAAAGTCGCCAGAGTCTGACCACAAGAGGTTTGGGATTTTGTCAGGAGGAGCAAAACCATGTTCTTCAAATGTCTGATGCACAAATTCCCCCTCTCTCTCAAGTTAATGTCAAGTCACCCCACAGTGTGTGGGAAGGGACCAGAACTTTCATACTTACTTTGTTAGCCATCATGTTGTTCACCAGCCGTGTTGTTGGGTGAATGATAGATTCAGCCTCCTTGCTGTACAGATCTTTAAGTGATTGTCCATTTAGTGTTAACAGTTCTTCCTTTGGGCTCAGACATCCATCCCTTTAAAAAAAAATAGAAAAAAGGAATACATTTGCATACTGTTTTATACAAAGAACAGTATGGCACTACTGTGCTATATGTCTCACTAAATGAGGAGTCAGCTGCAATCCTTTCTTTGACTTGAAGAAAGATGCTGTGAGAAGTTTAACCATGACAAGTACAAGGTCCTACACCTGGGTCAGAGCAATCGCAGGCATAGCTACAGGTTGGGCAGAGAAGAGATTCAGAGCAGCCCTGCGGAGAAGGACTTTGGGGTTTTGGTCGATGAAAAAATTGAACATGAGCTGCCTGCAGTGTGCGCTGTTGAGCCTGGAGAAGAGAAGGCTGTGTTGGAGACCTCATAGCAGCCTTCCAGTATCTGAAGGGGGCCTATAGGGATGCTGGGGAGGGACTCTTCATTAGGGAC
>JAOEHY010050320.1:0-13020 GCA_025447955.1 Psilopsiagon aurifrons
AAGCAGCTCTGAGCAACTGATGATAATAAAACCAAGGACACGGATTATCAACTATTTATCCAAATTTAACAAATATTTGATTACACTGGAATTTTAAATCACGCACAGTTATGTGTAGTGTTTGTATTTCACTGAATCTCGTCTGGATCAGTCTGTCGCACTGGTCTTGGTGTGTTTGTGATGGAATCTTCACTTCCAGGGAGCTGGCAGCTAGTTCTTCACCGCTTAATGAACTCGATACCGAGGCCTGCTGCTGGCGCTTGACCAGGCTCCGCTCGGGTCGAAGCACCGGCAGCCGCACATTCGAGGCGCGGAGCAGAGAACCCTACCGCGCTCGAGATTTTCCCTCCGCTGTGCCCGGCGACAGCTTCGGTTGTTTCCGAGACTCTTCGGCTTCCGGTCGGGAGTTTTCCGTGCCGGGGCTTTCCCCGTTGTCAGGGGTAACGCAAAGCATCTCAGAGCGGCTGCGGCCTTCGGCGCCTGTCCGCGCTCCGGGGTTGCCGGCTCGTAAGAGCTGGCGAAGGGCGCAGGCCCGCTGGGGCCGGCCCGAGAAAACGCGCTGGGAGCCCTCCGCGGCTTGGCCGGCTTCTTCCTGGTCGGTGCGGGCCTGGTCTACGGGCTCGGGGTCGGTCGCGATCCGCCTGAGACTCCGAGGCGGCCGGGCCGCGGGTGTCGGGCCCCGCGACGGGAGAGGCCGCGGCTGCTGGCTGGCGGGACCCGCGTGTTTACGGCCTCGGAACTGCTGTGATTGTGGCGGGTTCTCGGATCCCATCGTCCTTCCTTGCGGTGGCCACCGCAGCTCGGCGGGGGACACGGAGAGCTTGTGTCGTGGGTCGGGCCCGTCCTCACGCCGTCCCTGCTCCATCTTGCCAGCGCTCTCAGGATTCAGGCAGGCTTTTACTGTTTACTCCTCCTACCTGGCTAGTTATATAAAGCGCTCTTTAGTCGTTAGGCATTGTTTTGTAGCATAACTCAGTTTTGTATTTGATCTTTTTCTGGGGCTAGCTATTTTCAAATTTTAATTGCACTTGTTATGGGTAGGGCTTATAAGAAAACAAAAATATTTTTGCATAGGAAACTGTCAAGTCTTGTCAGGGAAACCACTCAGTATTGGTGACATGATCTGTGAGCTGATAAACTCTGAAATCACGCTTGATTTCCCCAAAAGATCTGATATCCCAAGCACAGACCATATTAGTATGATGTATGGTGTATGATGTCTGGACTAGAGCTCACCTGTGTTTTGCCAGTTAAGAATAGGGACAGAGAATGACCTTGAACCTCTCTTCACTTTTCCCTGAGGGCAGACATTACTGTCATCTCTAATGTTCGCTTCGTGAAAATCAACAAGGCCAAGTGCAAGGTCCTGCACCAGGGGAAGAATGGATTGAGAGCAGCCCTCTGCAGAAGAAACAGAGATACTGCTGTGTGAAAAGCTGGATGTGAGTGAGCTCATAGTGTGTGCTTACAGCCCAGAAAGCCAAGGGGATCCTGCCCCTTTGCTTGCTTTGGCGAGACTTGCCTGGGGTAAGCGTTCATCCAGCTTTGGGGTCCCCAGTGCAAGAAAGACATAGACCTGTTGGAGCAGGTCCACAGGATTCCGTGAAGATGCTCCAAGGGCCGGGGCAGTTCTGCTCTGGAGACAGGCTGAGAGAACTGGGCTGCTTCAGCCTGGGGAAGAGGCTATGGGAAAGACTTAGAGGAGCTTCCAGTGCCTGAAGGGGCTGCAAGAAACCGGGAGAAGGGGCTTTTGACAGGGGCCTATAGGGACAGGACAAGGGCTTTAACCTGACAGAGGGGAGATTGAAGTGAGCTCTTAGGCAGAAGTTCTTCCCTGTCAGGGTGGTGAGGCACTGGCACAGGTTGCCCAGAGAACCTGTGGCTGCCCCATCCGTGGCAGTGTTCAAGTCCAGGCTGGATGGGGCTTGGAGCAATGTGGTCTAGTGGAAGGTATCCATGGCCATAGCAGGGGGTTGGAACTGGATGAGCTTTAAGATCCCTTCCAACCCAAAGCTACAGCTTCTCTGGGCAACCTGTGCTAGCACCTCAGTATCCTCACAGGGAAGAACAACTTCCTAATGTCTGTTTAAAAATGTTCCCCACCTTTCTAACCAGTCTAATCAAAGGTGCTGAATCAAATTTAATTTTTATTTTGGGAAGACAGACTTCTTAAAGCAAAATATTTACTTCAAGCACTGACAGCATATTTGTAGGAAAGAGACTTTAAAACAAGAGTCTGTGTCCATTTTACATTCTGCTTCAGGTTCCAGTTGGTGACAGCCAAATAGAACTGCAGGTCTGGCTGCCCAGAAGAAGAAGTCTCTTCCCCTGAAATATGAAGGAAGTCTTAAACTTTTCACAGGTTTTGTGTGTGTGTGTGTTTTTTCACTGTGTCTTGGCATTATTTGCTAATAACTGGAGGTGGTTTTCTTTATTTTGCTATTGAAACCAAGCCACTCAAATCACACAACACAAATCCCGAAGACCATCTCCATGTGTCGTGGAGTGACTGTCTCTATTTTTGACACACAACTCTGACAAGAGCATTGCTTTCAGGTTTTCCTTGGAATGTCAGCACTTACTATTTTCATTCAAGTATAAACAACAGTTCAAATGTAGGTAACAGACAGTATGAGTTAAACTAATCTTGTGTAATTTCAGCAGTACAAGCTCCAAGGTGGTGTCAGCTGTTAAAACTTACTTTGAAAATCCTGATATGAGACTATGAGACTTTACAACATAGAATTGCTTTGTCTGTACGTTAGTTGGCACCTTTGGATATGAAGAATTGGAAGTAGCTTTCAGGCAAATTCTGAGTTATTTCAGAGTCCTCCGAAATAAGACAGCACAAGCCACTGGTAAGAGGTTGGTACCATCCTATGTGCACTATGTACCTACAGACTACAAGGCTCAGTGTTCCTCCGTGGTTTTAAAACTACCACAATAACCTTTTTCATGTCTCTGTCATGCGTATTAACATAATGATGCTGCAACTTTATTTTTCCCCCAGTTTTAAGTATTATTATTATTATATATGCTATATATACTAAATATCACTATAATACAACATAACTGTGTATGTTACATAGTTAAGCATGTGTGTTTTCCTTCTACAGGCTTGCAGCGTGTGACAGCCTCTGTTGTCATGGCTGTGTATGTGAATCACCGAATAGAACCTCCAGATACAGTTACATCCACTTCTCACATAGCATGGCACCCCCTGCACCCGCTCCTGGCAGTGGCTTCTGTCAGCACAGCATCTGGGGGCTGTGTGGATATCTACCTGGAGCAGGTGAATTAGCAGCAGCTTTACTTTTGGTCTTGATATCATTTTGCTGGTTTGAAACTTCATTTTTTTAATCTATTTATTTCCAGCCTGACTTGTGCTCTTTGAGTCCTTCTTTCTTACTTGTTAGTCATGTCCCATGCTATATAGGACATGGCAGATTAATCAGCTACTAATTAAATGTATTTTATTAAAAATTCTTCATAAATTGGTCTTTCTACTGAAATTTAATTTTTACAGACTTTAAGTCTTGTTTGTGATAGTTACCAATTTGCTTTTTACTTCTTATAGTATGAGAATTTCAGGCTTACAAGTAAAATGGTCACATGCTTTGTTTTGTTTGTTTGTTTTTATTTTAAAGAGAAAATCTGTGAATAAAATATACTAAGAAATTAAAAAAGAAAATCATTCTTCCACCTGAAGACTGAGGTAATGTGCTAGACTTAGCTTGTTCCATTTGAGTAGGTAGTTTCCTAGTATGATTTTTGACTCTAAACAGATATTTCATTTGCCTACTCTAAACTGTACACAAGAGGCTTGTGTAGGACTTTGGCTTGCATAATTTTCAGGCAAAAAGTAGTATTTAGGGAACTGGCACTACAAGCTATCCAGCAGCAGATGTACTGGGTACATTTTAGTCTGTTAACAGAAGTAGCCTGTAAGATATACACTTTTCAAAGGGTATTATGAAAAATTGTCATTCAAATTTTACAGACGGAAAAATAAATGGACAGAGAGGTTAAATGACTTGCTTGAAATTTTATTGCAGACTATGCACAAAGGAGGGTCTACTTTTAAAAGCTACTTAGGCAATAGATTATTCTGTGTGCTCTTTGAAGTGCTTTATTCTTCTTCTAAAGTTTGTTTGTTTTTTCCTTGAAATGTGCTCAAAGCCTCTTACCCATCATATAGGAGTAAAAGCTTGATACTCAGCGAGAGGTGCTCATATGTGCTGTGAGGGAAGAACAGCCTGGGAAAGCAGAGGAAGGCCATCGCTTAACACTGCTGTGTTTTCATTAACAGTTTTTAAGTGGATGTGCTACATGTTGTAGCACATTTTTGTGCATGTGAAATAGCTGCAAAGAGAATTTGTGTAGCCACTTCATACCTCTTTCAGAAAGCTCTATCACACGCCAGTTCTTTATCACAGAAAAATATCTTGTTGACTGGGAAGTGAATCTGAAGGTTTAGCAGGACCCTTGTACTGAGTTTCCATTGCACTGAGCTTGCACTTTTTTTCCATTTGCAGGGAGAACATGGGTCTGATGCACATGTTGAGAGAAGCTTTCAGGTCACATCACTTTCCTGGCACCCTTCCAGACCCATTCTTGCAGCAGGCTGGGAGACAGGAGAAGTTGTGATACTTAACAAACAAGACAAGGAGCAGCATGCCGTGCCACTGCATCATAACGCCACCATCACAGTCCTGAACTGGAGCACAAATGGTACCCGCCTTGTGTCTGGTGACAGGGTGAGTGTTTGAAATGCCAAATGTGTGTTTGAACACACTGTTGCAAACCCTGGGATGGGAAGGCATTAGAATCATGGAATCATAGAATAGTTAGGGTTGGAAAGGATCTTAAGATCATCTAGTCCCAACCCCCCTGCCACAGGCAGGGACACTACGCACTAAATCACGTCACCCAAGAGTCTGTCTAACCTGGCCTTGGACACTGCCTGGGATGAAGCATTCACAGCTTCCTTCAGCAACCCATTCCAGTGCCTCACCACCCTCACAGTAAAGAACTTCTTCCTTATATCTAACCTAAACTTCCCGTGTTTAAGTTTGAACCCGTTACCCCTTGTCCTATCACTACAGTCCCTAATGAAGAGTCCATGGATTATGGAATGGATTGTTATGAGAAGGGATAGTTGTGGCGGAGATAGTTTTCCTTACTTTAGTTACAAATAGAAACTGTTAGGGAGTAAAATAAAATGCCAGTGTTTTAACTTTTTCTACAGTACTTACTGCTGTTTTATCCACTTATCTTTAAATAAAAGTGTATCTAATCTTACTATATGCTGAGCAGTAGATTTAGGCTACTTAATGGATGGGGTAACTGAGGCCTTATTTAAAATCATAGAATCATAGAATAGTTAGGGTTGGAAAGGAACTTAAGATCATCTTTGTATGGAGATAACACATTAATGTAGCCACAGCTTGCATTAACCCTATATTTATAAACAAACTTTTTCAGATTAATTGGTGTAAGATCACAGTAATGAAGTCATCTTAAAACAGATATAACTGTTCTTACAGGCAAATATAACATTTTATTGACTTATCCTAACTGCTCCCCTGATGAGAGTATTAATGTCAAATAAGCAGTGGTTTTAAACAAGTACCTTAACATGACAAAACAAAGCCAATGCATCTGTTGGCATGAATAGTCTTTAATTTTATGTAGTTTCAATTGCTGTAGTTGGAAAGACTAAAGAGATGAAAGAGCAGCACAGCTGAACCCAGCAAAGTTTGTTATTGCAAAATAGTTGTGTTACCCTCAAACAAACATTGAAACACACAGCTGAGCACAGCTCAAGGTACCCTGGTGTCCATGGTCCTTAAAAGTCTACAGCTCTGTGTGTAGTGGCCAGCTTGAGCTAATTAGGCTTGCTCAAAGCCAGGCATGTGAGGCAGAGTACACAGCTAGTTCAGCAGCCCATGTCTAGCTCCAAGATGATCCCTCTGCCCAGTGCTGAGGACTCATTGCTTGTGTGGTCCACTTAGTGTTCTACCATGGCCTGGTGTGCAGCTATGCTTCATTTCCTGTGTAAAAGCAATAGCTTTTAATTTTAAAATGTTTCCCATGAAGGTTGATATTCAGGAAGTTTCCATTAGGTGAGTACTGCTGGGATCATATCCTGCTCACATTAGAGGTATAGGCTTAGAAAGAAGATAAATATTTGGGCCCTGATTTGGTTTCTGTTTGGTCTTCACTGGGACTTTGTAACTGCAAGTGCTGAGCTGAGAACATTCAGTCACCATAAATCCTGAGTTGCAAGAAAATTATTTGAAAATAACTCCTTAAAGTTGGAACAGGAGACTGAAAATCAGAAGCTCTTGATTTGTATTCTCAGTAACAAATAACATGGATGACTTCCAGGTTTCAATCACACGAAAGTATCCTAAGCATCTGGGTGCTTTCTGTAATGAAAGCCTATTTATAAGGCAAATAGCCTATATAAAAAGAAGCTAAAGCTTTGGGTTGTTAAGAATGTCTGGGCAGATACACAGAATATCTCAAGTTGGAATGGACCCATATAGGCAGTGAGGTCAACGTTCTTTGTCCTTTTGAAAAAATGCCATTTGAAAACAGACCAGTTCAGCATCTTTTCTATAACCTGTCACACTCAGAAGAGATAGTGAGCTTTTTTATTTCCAGTCTCAAGTGCTTTAAACTCAGAATTGAGTTTGCAGCTAGGCTTATCTAGGTACAGGATGGGACATCTAGAATGGAATGGAAGGAAGGTCACAGAATCATAGAATCATGGAATAGTTTGGATTGGAAGGGACTTTCAAAGTTCATGTAGTTCAATCTGCCTGCAATGAGCAGGGACATCTTCATCTAGATCAGGTTTGTCCCGAATCACATCCAGCCTGACCTTGAATGTCTTCAAGGATAGTGCATCCACCACCTCCCTGGGCAACCTGTGCCAATGTTTTACCGCCCTCGTTGTGAAAACTTTCTTATTCAGCCTGACTATCCCCTCTTCTAGTTTAAACCCATCAGCCCTCATCTTGTCACAACAGGTCCTTCTAAAAAGTGTCTCCCCATTTTTCTTATGGGCCTCTTTTAAGAACTACAAGGTTAAAAGACACAATTCTATCAACCCTTCCTCAGAGGAGAGGTGCTCCATCCCTCTGATCATTTTTGTGCCCCTTCTCTGGACTCTTTCCAACAGGTTCATGTTTTTCCTGTACTGAGGACTCCAGAGCTGGATGTAGCACTCCAGGTGGGGTCTCATCAGGGCAGAATAGAAGGGCAGAATCACCTCGCTTGACCTGCTGGCTGTGCTCCTTTGGATGCAGCCCAAGATATGAGACATGGCTAGGCACGTCTGCCAAGCCATAGCTCTGTGCTCCCACCTGCAGTGGCTATGGGTCCTCTATGAGAGCTCTCGTACCCAAGCCCCAGCAGACACCCCCAGGGGACAGATGGAACTGATGATAGCCCCATTTACCAGAGCTGTCCTGGGTAGCTCTGTTGGAGCTGGGTGCTTGTCCTCATTCCAGCATGGATCTCAGACTTGCTCTCATCTCTATTCCTGCCATACTGCTGCGGGGCTTTACCCTCCTGCAGTGGCCTCTCTCAAGGCACCCAGACGCACCATAGGCCCTGACCAGCCCCTACATTTGAGGGAGCTTGCAAGCCCCCAGCATACCCTGGCAGAGCACTGCAGTAGAGAGCTGAAAGAGGAATGGGAGAGGGAAAGCTACAGAGGTGAAGAGCAGCACAGGAATTGCAGAGATACAGAAGAGGCAAGTAAGGACAGGAATTAATACACCGGAGGCAGGTGAGTGACAGCAGTCTTATAAAGCTGCAGGCTTTTCCTCCAGCTTATAAATGGTGCAGGTGTTCTTAGTTGGAGTCCCTGGAATTTGGTGACATTTAAAGCTGAGGGAAAAGTGAGAGGAGGAGCCAACAGGCCATGAACTTTCAGAGCCCCTAACCACTTTTCCCAGGGATGTATAGTTGTTCTTGATGCTTTCCAGGCTACTACTGTCTATATCACTAGCACCCACATGGGCCATTAGAAGTGGGTAATAGTCAGGAGGGCTTACTAGACCAGACAGCTTCTCAGCAACATCGCTGACTCGAGGCCCTGGTAGGCAACACACCTCCCCTGAGATTGGGTCAGGCCAACAGATGGTTACCTCTGTGCCTGTCAAAGTAGAGTCACCTACTACTATGACCCACTGCTTTTTTCTGGATGCACATTCTTTAAATTGTAAGAAACAGCATTGCACTTAATTAACAGTTTTGAGTAGTGTAAATATTATCATCTCACTGCTGAAAAGAAGTTAGAACTTTGATTCTTAGGCAAAGGAAATGTTACCTTGGAAGACCTCAGCTGCACCTTGTGTGGCTTCTAGTTAGGATGACGAAGAATGTTTAAAGTCTACCACTTCTACTAGTCCTTCACTTCTAGAAGGACTATACTGAAAACAATAAAGAAAAATAGAACAAATTATAATACCTCTTTGCTGTTACCTATCTTAATGAAATAAAATGAGATTGAACTTGATGGTGCAAATTGTTACTGCTTTTTTCATGAAATGCTTGCACAGAGGGCCTCAAATGCAATTTGGTTCCCTAAACACTAACATAATAATAAATAATTACCTTAAAATTGCAGCTGTGAGGCTGTAGCATAAATCACTTTTGGGATGGTTCCTGTATATGTCATGCTGAACTGTCTTTTCACTTCTCTGCCTTCTCCATTCTCTCCAGTCACCAGGGGTTTGGTGCTCATTCTGAGCTGGACCTGCAAAATGAGTGCTCAGAACATGTGTCAGGCTCAGAGAACCAGCTTCTATTGCCTGCTCTTGAGTCAGTTAGCTAACCTATCTCCCTTTCTTTGGCATCCATGATTTTTCTGGTTGCCAAGTTCTGTTTCTAAACATTAATTCTTGTTGTACTTTAATGTCTACACTGAAAGAATTGGAAGCTCCAGAAATTCTGCAATTCTTCCCTTCAGTTATCTGCATCCTGTGACTTCGCATGTGTATGGTCGTACACCTATGCTCATCTCTGTCAGTATTATATGCACTTACTCAGGGGCGCAAATCTTATGCTTTATCTCAATCTATTTTCTTTTAGAAATCAGATTACTTGCAAAGAAAAAGTGGAAAGAGAGTTACCTAAAGCATATGCTGCTTACAGAGGAAAAGCAAGGCTGGTTCATTTAATTGTTCTGGCTGTGTCACTTTATTAAGAATGGATATAACCAGCAGCCTTTTTTGATATAACTTGATATTAAATAAGCAAATAACATAATGTTAAAGATTTTTTTTATTCTTTGTGGCTAAGTTTTAAGTGAGTCATAGTATGTGTCAACTAAATGAGAGTAAAGGTGTAACCTGTCAATAAAATGTTGGTTTGTATGTGTGCCGGTTAGCTGGAACCTGGATTCTCATTTGTTTGTAAAGTGTAATGAATTAATTGTTGTCTTTGTCTAGCATGGCATCTTGGTTGTCTGGAGAGTGGACCAGCGAGGCAGAGTACACAGTCCTTCCCTGCTGAAACAGGACTATGGAAAATCTCTGTGTCATTGTGTCTTCCGACCACCCCCTCCAGGAGAGTATGTCAGACAAACGTTTGTATAAATATGTATATAAAAAGTTCTTCTCCTGACTGTCATTTATTTTCAGGTTCTTCTTCTCTAGTAGTTAGCTATTTGTGTCTTGTATGCAGCAACAGATCTTCCTTTTGTTCATGCCTTTCTCTCTTTTGCTGTTATCTTTTCTTCCTTCAGTTCTTCTGATTAAAACTGTCACTGATTGTGAAAAGCAGAAAGCACATTGAAACATAGTTACTCATGAAATCTCTGGCAAGAATGATTAAAGTAACTTCTTAAATAATATTATTTATTTCCTCTCCAGGCAAAAAATAGGAAACGTCTCAGTAGAAAAAAATATTTTTTCTGGTGTGCACTGCTTATGTTTCATATCTCTGTAAAAGATGCTTGTGGAAAAAACGGTGAAACAATTCAAATGAAAATCAGTATAAAAGTTTTGCTTTGTATCTTTTTTGATTTTTTTTCTTTTTCCAATCAGTGTATGAAACATCCTTATTCTTTCTTTATAATATGTTTTATTAACTACTCATTCATTCTTTGAGATGGAAAGTACTCTGTCATATAAGAAAAGGGAAATCAAGTGTCTGTTTGCAGGGACTTCGTACAGCTGGCAAAAGCAGCTGTGAATGGTGATGAGAAGGCCTTGGATATGTTTAACTGGAGAAAAGCTGGAGCAGGAGCACCTCTAAAAATGGGACTCCAGGAAGGACTGTCTTTCTTTATTGCCTTGACAGATGGTAAGAGCAAAACTACTTCTCCAGTCTGCTGGAAATTTGTTCCCTTAATCCTTCAAAATAGCCTAGGGCGCAGTAGTCCTGTTTCCATATGCCCAAGATCTAGAATATACCTATATATCCATCATATCCATCTATCCAAAAGAATAGAGTATTCACAGGAGTTGAAGGATATTAGTAAGAAGAAATCACTAGATTTAACATTTTAGCATCTTCATGGTGAGTCCTTTCCGAAAGGACACCGTAGGTATTGGATTACTCATGTTCCTGAAGAAAAGTGATCTCTAAGTGTAAATAAAATTAGAGCTTGTCAGCATTTTGTGCAAAGCTTCAGAATAATGCATGTGTTGTGGTTTTTTCTAGAAATAGGCAAATGCTGCTAGAACATACCTTTGAAAAGAAATTATTACTTTACTTTTTCACTTTTTTCTCATGCTTTGAAATGATGCTTCAGTCTAAGGAAGCAAAATTATCCGAGTATTTGTTTTATTAGCTTTCTTCCTAATACTTTTTCTTCTCTGACATTTGTCTTGTCCTTTTACTGTTCAGGTTACTAGTTTGCTCTGAGCTCATTTTCATCTTACCCCATTTGTTCTCATTATGCCTTCTTTTTGTCTAACCTGCCAACTCTTTGGACCCAAACCAGAATGTGTGTGACAAGTATTGTAATGAGTATGTGTCTGGTAGATGATTAGAGTGTGTAGTCCTCTCGATTCAAGTGTTAACTACTCTAAAAAACGTTTAAGTTATGCTATTTCTGCAGCTCAGTTACAGTTTGATCTGGTGTTTATGTTTCAAGAATGAGACCCAGCATTTGCACCAGAATAGCTTCTGAATGATTTCAGGGGTGGGGTTGTCCAGCTTTGCAAGACATTGAGCTGTACCTTCATTGGATTCGTGAGTTACAAGCGTCTCTACTAGATATTAACCATTTAAATGAAAAACGGGTAAAGGGCACTTAAGCGTGCAAAGGGAGAATGTACATGGCTGTGTCACTTTGATAGCAGCCGTTGTGGTGGCACACAGCTCCATCTAGGGACAGACTCTGCATCCTGCAAGTGGCTGTCCTTCACGCCCTGGTTCTTGGGCCTCCTATACAAACTTTCCAATTAGATGACACTGACCTTCTTTGGAGCAGCCTCACTGCCGAGATTGATTTGGGCATATGCATTTTGGACCCAGTTCTCGATCTGGTTACTTATCTTTCAGACTTCAGGATCAGTTAATGTTTTTGTCGGGTGTAAAGGGGACTTGTAAATTCCCTCCAAGGTGCAGATTCTCAGCTCAAACTTGTTTAATAAAAAAAAGAATTTTTTACATGCGTTTAAAATCTCAACAGAGATTTGACTAATGTCAGTAAAACATCTTTTAAAGCAAAACTAAACAATGAAGCTCCTCAAAAAAGCTCAAAGCAAAATTAAGCCCGCTAAGTTACAAGTATTTAATGTTTAGATTTGTTTTGGTGCTTCCAAAACACTGATCGTTGCAGTAAACAGTAGTTACAGTTCAGGTAATGTGTTGCATGAGATGCTTTTCTGAAGAGAGGCTCTCTGATTTTGGAGGTTGTTTTGTAACACTTTCCATGAGCATAAAGAATCATCTTCATTACCAAGCACCTGAGATGACTGGTACTGGTTTTGGGACATAACCAGAATAGTGGAAATCATCCTGATATTTTTACTGAATGCACCTTTGTTTGTTGAAAACGAACATTTTAGGTCATGAGTAATAATTTTCTTCGGTCCCCATTTTATTTCCTAAGCAGAATACACTTTTTGCTGCTTTTTGTCTTCTGAATGTCAGAGTTATTTGCTCTTCTTAATTAGCTCATATTTGTTAACTTTTGAGATTAGTCTCTTGTGTGATATAGTGTGAAGACTTTCTTAAAGTTACTCAGAAAGCTATAACCTTCTCCCTACCTGCCTAAGTAGCTTCAGAATAGTGGTTAGCATTATCTGTGTGATTCCTGATACTTTGTATGGTAATATCCAAGTACAGAAGGTTAATTTAACTTATGAAACAATTTCAAATGGCAAATAAAATCACTGCTTCTTGTAAAAGATCAGATAAAGCTGAGATTCAGTAGATAATCAGTTACTGCCGAGTATTACTACAATAAACAGATGGGTGTTTGTTAGAAAATTAAAAACTATTCCAACAATCCCAAGTATCAGTAGAGGTTGGGGAAATAAAGGATTGAGAGCAGTCCTGTGAAGTAGAAATTGAGTGTACTGATGGATGAGAAGCTCCAGTGACCTGACTTTAATGTGTGTTTGAGCCTAGAACCCCCTGTGTGCTGGGCTGCATCCCCAGAGCATGAGCAGCAGGTCAAGGGAGGGGATTCTCCCCCGCTGCTGCACTCTGGAGAGACCCCTCCCTGCAGTCCTGCATCTACCTCTGGAGCAACAGCACAAGAGGGACCTGAAGCTGTTGGAGAGAGTCCAGAAGAGGCCACTGAGATGCTGTGAGGGCTGGGGCAGCTCTGCTCTGGGGACAGGCTGAGAGAGCTGGGCTGGTTCATCTTGGAGAAGAGAAAGCTCCAGGGAGACCTCAGAGCAGCTCCCAGTGCCTAAAGGGACTACAAGAAAGCTGGAGAGGAGCTTTGGACAAGGGCCTGTAGGGTCAGAACAAGGGGGAATGGCTTTAACCTGACAGAGGGGAGACTGAGATGAGCTCTTAGGCAGAAGTTCTTCCCTGTGA
>JAOEHY010050321.1:0-42300 GCA_025447955.1 Psilopsiagon aurifrons
TTGAGGTTTTTGTTTGTTTTGGGTTTTTTGTTTGTTTGCTTGCTTTTAGTAATCTGTGTCTGACCAAAGACCACAAAAATCATGCTTTTTACTCTGTCTGTAGTGTGTATGGACAGACAATGCAAAGTGCATTAAATTATAGTTACCTTGGAACATTACAGAGGGCATTATTAACCAAATGAGGAAACAGCACTGTAGTCTTCTAGCTAGTAAGACATTACAAAAATATTAATGTAATTCCTGTAGGCTCCAGTGACTTTATTTAGATGCAAGTGACAACTTGCACCAGTTTTACTGGCAGAGTTCCACCAAGCATAGCATGGGAGATAAGTGTTTCTTCCAGGCTTTCCGAGGGAAGAGAATGCTTCTGCCCACCAAATTATTTCTTTTTAATCTTTTAATCTGATTCACTTTGAAATACCTATGCTTTGTTTTCTACATTTAGGTACAACAACCTCTTAGAACACTTGTCCCATTTGCGTCTCATAACAAATCCAAAGCGACTTTCACGAACTCACAGCAGTGTCAATGTGCAAGCACAACACAGATTCCAGGGGAGTAAGTTCATCCAAGTGCCATTTCCATTTCAGGATGTGCTCAGCTACATCTATTTTCACTGCAGCCACCCATGGTGTCCCTGCTGCACAAAGCAGGTTCGGTCACACAAAGAGCCCTGCTGGTGCAGATGTTCAGTGCAGCACCAGATCCCTTACCATAGGCTGAGCTGCACGCACATGTTGCTCTGAGCGGTTGAGTGACTGGCCCAGTCCCCAGCAGCATCAGTGTGCCAGCTCCAGGGCTCCAGCTGTGCAATGAAGACCTAGGCCTAGCAGCAGAAAGCTGTAATTACTCAGACCCCAAGTTACCAGTGTGGCCCAGTACCCCCAAGGGAGTGAGCCACAAAACTCTGTTTGCAAAAAACCCATGATGAATTTTAGCTGCATCTAGACACTGTTCCTGTTTCACCACCCTCTTTGGCACAAACCCTTGCCCCAACCTCCATGTCGGTGTCTACCCTAAGGAGCTGTGCTACATGGTGTTACATGTAGACTTGAGCTATCTTTAAGTCTGCCTATCCCCCGCACATGACGAGACAAATGCACACTTTTAGTAATATTTTTCAACAAACAGTAACAGCATCCTCAAAATGCAAACTTACATGAACCAAACAACACAGCAGGCAGTCATAGCCCTCCACACTTGCAGGGTACTGGGATGCCACGGAGGGCACAGACTGCCTGGCAGGGCCAGCATGCAGCCAACATGCAGCCTGCCAGAGGCATCTTGGCAGGCACTGGAGGGGATTACCAAGCTTGGCATTTATTTCCACATGTAAAGCCAGTTTGTGTAAAAAGGAAATGTAAACCCTATACTGAAGTTCAACGGGAAGGCATGAAAAACATCTCTGAAGAGCTTCATGCCAGGTATGAGTGTGCTGAAGTTACTAGAATGCAATTATTCCAGACAGCTTTCTGATAGTTACAGTCACAAAACAGCTGTTCCGTTTTGAAAACAAGCCTGAAAGAGCATGCATTTGGCCAAGAAAAGTATATCCAGTGACAAAAGAATTCATTTTTACATACAAATTAGGAAACCCTTTAGCACTCAAGTTGTGAAAGACAACACTGCACAGAGAACACATACAACTTACTAGGAAATCCAGTGAAGGGTTATCAAAACATCTCACTCTTATTCAGTCTTTTGTGCTGCTACCATGAGAGATCTGACTGAATCATAAATATTTATTTCCACATATAAGAACTATAAGCCAAAGCCTTTGCTGCCAGTGAATTGCCTGGCAAGGTCTCAGCCTGGAACTGACATGGCAAGATTGCTTTACGTAGCAGTAACCCCTCTCCTTGTACCTTGGCAAAGAAGTAAGCAAAGAACTGCAGTCATTCCTCACACGCCCACATGGTTCTTACTTATCTTGAATGACAGAGATTACTATACAATTTCTACCAGGAGTTGTGGGCACTCGTACAGTAGATTCAGAGCAGCCAGAACTGAGGATGTTGCTCACAGTCGCATGGGAGCTGACATTTCATCCTTGGATTCAAGTACCACGGACTTCTCTGGAGGAGGAGTGAGTTGTAAGATCAAAGGACATCTGTGCATGGTACTACACTATGCCATTAAAATCTATTTCTACCTTTAAAACTAGTAGCTTATAATGGTAAGCAAATACAGTTTACAGTTCTAGTATCTATATAAAACAACCTACTTTCTCCTTTGCAGATTACCTTGCACTCAGAACTGCTCAATGGAGTAACAACTGTGCACCAACCTCTCCTTCAAATGAGCAAAGAGGTATGCAACTACAAAACAATTCACCAGAGGTTTCCAGCAAGGAAATAAACAAGTTGCTAGAGAGTGTGGAAAAGCCTAGGAAGTGGAAGTATACCGGGAATATCTTTGTGGCTTTAAAAAAAAATACAACAAAGCACAAACTCATACATGCACACTGTCAAAGGAAGGTCAGGTAGTAACTCCAGCAGGGATCTGCATGACCTCAAGGCATAGGCTGGGCACATAACCTGGAAGAGAAGATGGAAGAGACTGATATCTGGAAGAGGCACATGAATGCATCCCAGGCCATTAATTATGCAATGTAATTGTGCCTGTTATTATGTCTTAAACACCTCCAGAGATGTGGCAGACCAAGAGGTTACACACACACCCCCAAAAAAGGAACGAAAAATAAAAACCAAAACAACCCAACCCATAGACTGGATTTAGCTTGCCTTTAAAAGACATAGGAGCATCCTTCTCCATCACTGGAAGAGGACACTAACACACAATACAACTGAAAGTGTTTTCAGCCTGGATTCCTGCTGTTATGCTTCAAGAGCACAATAATGAGGACTGCTCAAGAGTAAGTGGAACTGAGAAGAAGCTGTCAGAGTGCAAACTGAAGTTTTCAGTATGGCTGTTTATTTCCAAGGCAGGCAACCTACCTATGTATAATCATCTCAAACTTAAGAGTCCTGACTTGGCCATGCTACCTTCCCTTCCAACTTTGTACTGAGCCAGTAACCAGAAACTGAACTTGAGTAATTCCCCTCATTAAGTTCTATTTTCCTTCCTTACGCAGCTCACCTAAAGCACATGCTCCATCAAGAAAACTCACATTACGAGACTTTTACAATAGTCTAGTTAGAAACAAAATGTAATTAGGAGTTTCCCTGACTTCCCCATCCACTATATTAACCAGAAAGGGAAATATTTTTGTGCTTGGAGGAGAAATCACAGTCCTCAGCTCTGCCCTCAGCCCAGCTGCTTGCACACCAGAAGCTCCTGGTGAGCGCTTTCCAGCATGTCACCAGCCCTGTTTGAAGAACGTGACAGTTTAACCACTGCCCTGATAAGCATATTGAGTTAGTGCAGTTTGAACTGTGTATGGGTCAGCTTACAGTATGTAAAGGCATTGATCCATAACAGGCATGCAATATCTGGTTTCTCATATCCTCATGACAAAACTGATAAATTTTGGAAGAATAAATACTATTTAGGAATACAGTGCTGCTATAACCTCCTGTAATTTCTCTAACAGACAAGTTGCATTTCTGGAAGATATCCTGGAAAATGTAGTATACTCTGCAGTATCTTCTGAACAAAATTAAGCTTACCGAGATCAAAAAAAAATCTGATATAAAGCGTGTTGGAAAGTATATTTATAGGATCAATTGCTTCTTCCTCCATAAAACTGAATAACATAACAGTCTGAGTTCCCAATTACTTGAAAAACTGAGAAAAGAACTTTTAAAGAGAATACAGCACAAGATTTAAGCCACCGATAGTAAAGAAAGCAATAAAAACCCTGAAATGGACCATTGGGCTACGCAACACTGTATGGAGTCGATACAATCACAATAGCCAATTCTCTATCCATGCAAGTTTTGATGACTGTACTAAGAACAATTCTTCCATATGCTTGCAAGCTATGTTGAAGCTCTGCAGATAGCTAGAGGATCACCAATGGTGCCAACAGCAACTTCCCTATCTATATAGACTCAGCCTGTATGCTCAAAAGCCAAAGAATTGTTAAATCAACTAAAATGTTTAAATATCACACAGCACTTTCAAAATCCAAATTTTTAGCACATGATCTTCCACTTAGCACTCAAGAAGGCAATATTGGACTCCTCAAAAAGTACAGGTTTTTTCCCTAGAAAGTGGAGTTATAGCCTAAACTTCTATGTCAAATAAAACTTGAAAATTCACACACTCTGAAAAGATGTCAAACAGCTGGAAACAGGAGAAACCCATTATATGCAGTGTAAGTTACACATACATATACTTGGTAAATGCAATCCAGCAGAAAACAAAAATGATCTTAAGAACATAACCTGAAAAAGACAAACAAACATATATATCTACTCACTGTCAGTTTCTATGATGCGCATATGGTCAAAGAAAGTAGTAAGCCAACAGAAGAATTTGTGGTCAAATAAAACTTTTGGCACAGAGAGCAAAAACACAGAACTATCCAACAGTTGTTTATTTCCCCCCAGGATTCTTCAGAAACATGACAATGTGCTGAAATAACAAACATGGTCATCTTCTTTTCTCAGGAAAGAAAGGTGTGTTACACTGCAGGAGGGGGAAAGATGATTGGAGCATAGACAGTACTATTTCATATTTGGAAGTTCTGGGTTTTTTTTAATCTGAGTTTTATATTATACAGTCAACTTCTGTTCTGCACACTTTGCCGCACACCTCCACTCACACCACATCTACCTGCTTCTCACAGAGGCAGACTGATTTCAAAGTCCCATTAAGAACGTCAGGAAAGCTAAACCCCTAACAGAATTAAATCTGGCCAGGGATGTTTAGGGTGACAAGAAAAGCTTCTATAGGCAAATCAGGGATAAAAGTAAGACAAGGGGAAATGTGGGCCTGCTCCAGAAAAACATGGGAGACTGGGCTGCCCAGGACATGAAGAACTGCCTGCTGTGTAAGAGATCAGGTTTGAAACCACCTAAGCAACCTGAAGGTTCACAAGTCCATGGGATCTGGTGAGATGCATCTGCAGGTCCTAAGGGAATCAGAGGATAAACTGGCTTAGACACTGTCCACCATATTTGAGAAGCTGTGGCAGGCCAGTGAAATTCCCACTGACTGGAAACAGGGAAATATGACCCCCATTTTTAAAAGGGAAAAAAGGTACAATCTGAGAGCTACAGGCCAGTCAGTCTCACCTCAGTGCCCAGCAAGATCATGGAGGAGATCCTCTTGGAAACTTGCTAAAGCACATGGAAAATAAGGAGGTTACTGTGACAACCAAACAGCTTTACAAAGCACAAATCACGTCTGACAAATTTGATAGGTTCCTATGACAGCATGACAGCATTGACGAATAAGGGAAGAGGAACCGACATCAGCTACCTGGACCTGTTTAAAGCTTTTGACACTGTTCTGCAAAACATCTGTGTGTCTTAACACAGATTTGATAGATGGACCACTCGGGTGGATAAGGAATTGGCTGGATGGTTGCAGTTTCAGTTACTTTTGAGCAACTGGTACTGTTGCAACTTCCTAGCTGCAGTTAAGTGCCGCCTGTCTGAGGGTTCTCCCTCTTCCCACGTGTTTTAGGGGAACAAAGAAACAGGGTCAGCAGAAATGCATGATTATATTAAGCAAGAGCTGCTCTGAATTTTCTCCTAATACAGAAATTTACCCTATATTAGCACTTGCTAACACAGCCACTGGACAGGATGCTAAGTATCCCCTCTCCTTTCCTAGCTTCCCACCCCTTTCTACTAACTGAATCCAAACTGAAGTTTTCTGAGACCTTCAAAGAGACTTACCACTCAAGACTTATCACACCATTGCTGTCAAATGCCACCTGCAATCTAAATCCATTTATGAAGAGGTGAACAGTGCTGTAGAAACAGTGCATTTCAGAATCTAAAGTTGTTTAGGAAAATAACAAAGATTTCTCACATGAAAAAAAATCTCTCATGCTTTAATTCACAGCCACAGGGACGAAAAGAGGCATTAACTTCTTCCATGCGTACTGACTCAAACGGCAAGCCTACTGAGCTGCTGTTTTGTGCCTTTTATCACGTTTCTAATATCACACAAATACAGAATCTAAAAATGTGTACATGGAAATGATCAACTGCTGAATAAAGCCAGTTCTAAAAAAAAAATTCAACAGCCTTCCACATACTGTATCTAACCATATTTCTTTATATACATTCACATGCTTTCAAAGATGTTACTGCCAACATTAATACACAACTGATTTCAGAAAACATCTGAAAGCTGATTCTGTCTCAGCTATCAATTCACTCTTTTCATTTAGTACTACCGAATATACAGTCAACAAGAGCTCATTAAGACTGGTATGTGCACTCATCAATCACCCATGTCAGTCCTAGGTGAAGCACTGAGCAGTGATCAGGCCCACATCTATTCTAATGCAAAATTTCCTCCTTTTGATAGCTAAACAAAACCAGATACAAGCAGCAGTAGTCAGACCCTGTTTACTGTATCAGTTATTCTGTAGTAAAGATAAGACACTTTCCTTAGTTCCCAGATAAGAAAAAAATTAAAGTCAGCTGTTTGCAAATGACATTGCCATGCACGAAGCAACTCCTCCAACAAGAGCTGCCTAACTTCCTGACAAGCAGGGAACAGATCAGGTTACAGCTGTTTATTAGTATACAGATAGCAATCAAACCACAGAAACCTTCCGGAGAGCTGGAGTGGGTGGAGTCATGGCACAGGCTGGGTCTTCCTTGAATGGACGGACTGGATGGCCCTGCTATAAACCGTCATCGAGGCTGTGAAGCTGAAGAGCAGGACACGATTAACATCAGCTGTCAAAGTGAGAAAGTTTTCGCAGCCTTGCCCCCTGTCTCTCAAATTTATATCTAGAGAAAAGCATGCTGTTCTTAAGCTGCTGTTTAGCAACTCCAGCTGTTTAAAGCAAAGCGGTCAGACACAGCACCAGGCATTGTTAAAGTTCATTTTCTGACAGCTGATCAATCCACCAGTGAAATTCAGCAGGTAACATCTGCAATAACAGACTAGTCTAATCTAGTGTCTAATAACCCTTAGATAATAATAGTAGTGTCTAATAACACTAGTGTCTAATAACACTTAGACTAGTCTTTGTTTTAAAACAGAGAAAGTGGAGCTGGAACTGGGAACTGGAGCCATCCTGAAGATGTGTAACTGTCCACGCCTGCACCATGGTTCCTGCTGTCAGCAGATGCTACCACCCCGATTAGTCACTTCATTTGAAAAAGCTGCCCTGCAGCTTAACATCTGGCCCTATGTCCAGATACTGGTCATGTAAAATTCTCTAAACAGAAACACAGACCACGCAACCCTGGAAAAGGAAAAAAACATCCCTTTCAAAGATCCTTCTTCTGTCTGAACAAGCAACTTAAACTCCACACTTCAGATATGTGTAGCGCCTTGACTTGGACTACTCAGTCCTTCAAATCATGCATAGCACCAAAAACTTCTGTCCTACTTGTAAAACAAGACACCATAACATGGATACATATTTAAAGACGCTTTTAACACCAAACACTTGACCCAGCAATTTCAGTTGCCTGGTTCTGATGTAACACGTACAATTGCTTTACAGTGATGTAAAATAGAATTGGTAAACTGCTTACAGAATAGCCTAAGGAAACACACTGCTGTATTAGTTTCATGTGAACTACAAAACTAATAAAAAAAAATCCAGTTCTATCAGATACTGATTCTTTTCTGCACAGATGATTTCATCGAGAACCCCTAATGGGCTCATTCAGTACATTAATACTTAGACCCACAGATACATAATTGTCAGAGGAATAGCTCTTAAATGCCAAACCTATTTTTGTTTCACATTTTTCTGCTTTTTCCCCTTACAGTTTGCCTTAATTACAAATACTGCCTATGTCAGCTTTAACAAACATGCTTGCAGTTACATTGCAAGAATCAGTACTATCATCACAAATATCCATACCCTTGCCTTTTTGTGTGTGTGTGTGTCTGTTTTCTAAAGAAATCCACAGTGGATTGACAGGTTTGCCACTTGTCAAAGAAGAAACCCTGGAATATCTTCAACAGGCAGACCATAAAAGCTGGTGAGTCAACAACTAAAATAAAGAGGGTTTCTTCGGAACTGACCTATACATTCGAATGGAATGCTTCAAGCCAAGGAAGAGCTGTACTGTTTAACCTTAAACTATTAAGGAAACTGGTCTGTAATTACTTAGAACTCCATTACAAAAATAGTCATACACCTTAAAAGAAATTATACAGTAATCCACAATATCCTTAATTTTGGTTCAAGATGAAGCAAAATTAAATACTCAAATATGCCAACTGTATAATTTGTCAATAACTTCAATATTTCAATAATTAGTAGGCACCTAAGCTTCTGCAGTCTCAGTGCTTAGGTGGTACTATTACCATTAAAATGTTATATTAAAAAAGGCACACAGGCATGCACACTGACAACATGAAGACAGATTACTCTGATCACCAAATAAAAGATTTACTGTTTCTTTAGAGGACTTCTCATTTCTTTGTTTTCCATTTGTTTGTTTTCCTTCTGCAAAATGCAAATTAAACTCTAGCTCCCGATTTTTAAAAAGAAACAAAAAAAAAAGAAAAAGTGGAATGAATCCACCTTGAGGAAATACTCCAGAAGCAGTCCCATTAAAGCACCTAAAGCCATTTGTGCTTGCAAGCACGTACTCCTTGATTAACTGCCATTTATTGTCTAAAGCTACAACATTCCCACACATACAGACACACACATTCCTACTACTGATCTGTTTGGTCAAGTTGTGTTTTGCGCTGGAAAGAAACACCCTCTATGTATAAACTAAGAGGAACAAAAATACTCTTCTCTTTTAAACTTCTCTGGCCTTGCAAATGGTCCCTCAAAAACCAAGAAAAACTGACCTCGTAAATGAAAACAAAAATGCCTTTATTATGACCATACTTATTCTTCATGACAAGGGAATTCACTTGAGCAGCGTGTCAAGTAATTTTTATTTTGGACTAGCAGCTCTACACAAATGGAAAGATACTGGTTTTGATTACAAAATGTAATAGTGTTAATTCAACAGACAAAACACTTGTCCATGAAGAGACTGTGTCACTTTTGCTTAAGTAAGCAACAGTGAGAAAAAAAGCCAAGAACTCACACATAAATCATGACTTTCCAGAACATGGCACCAACATTAAGAAAACTTTGAGAAATAATTTGTTGGTTTAGATCAGGACTGTGTTTCACACAAAACCTCTCTGCCTCAGATAACCGTGGTGGTCATTCCACCATACCTTTACACTGAAATTTACACCATCAAATGCTGATGATAAAGGTCACAACTGATTAACCCTTTCTTGTTTTTAATTAGAAATACATCATAAAGTCAAAGTTGCAGTGATCTTATTCAACCTCACTGCATTATCTGAGGGAGAAACAATGTCACATTCACCACTGTGGTCTACCTTGACAGCCAAATTATTCTGTCCGCCTAAGGAAAGAAAGATAGAAAAGCCTCAAAAAAAAAAAAAACAACCAAAAAAAGAATTTTTTTTTTTTCTTTTAATTTTGGCATTGTGCAGCCTCTAAACCAGATGATATGAAGAACTCAGGCTGCCAACTCGAGTTGTGTTCAAGGATGCACATTTTCAAAGAAAAATTATGGAAGAATGACTTTACTGTTTCACACCTCCAAGCCACATTTGATTAGTTTAAACAAATGTCCAAACACACACATAGCCCACCACACACTGTTTTGTTTGTTATGTACCATTTATTTCAAAGGTGGACCCTAAAGGTATCTACATGAGTGATACCCTCTGAAGGGGCATACACTGATGCTACACGCATTCCAAAAGAGCCCCCAGAGAGTGAGGGTGATGACGCACCAGAATACAGCCCAAATGCTGCCTCCTGCTGTGTTGGGGTCCTGGGTACATCACTCTGCCTTTACTCTTCACCTGTAAGGGCAGGTGGCAGCTATTTCGTACAGTCCTCACATAAAGGGCACGAAACTCACAAGTGCTCTAAAGGAGGTTTTTCCCTAACACAGATCTATGTAGCAGCTTTAGATACTGCAGTGACAAGATGGGACAAAAGTTTCATCAGAGAAGCAGCATGAAAATCTGGCAGAGAAATTGAAGCAGGCATACAGTGCTGTACTTATGGCCCCTCCTCCACCAAGCAGGCCAAGTCTTTTAGTACTTCTAATAAGTATGTTGAGATGGTTGTATGACCAAATTCCCTTGTTTGCACACAGGTGCCTCAAAAGGAAAGGCCTATCAATCACTGTCACTCACAGCAACCATTTTGGCTGAGTCCAAAGAAGTCAACAGAAATGGCTGTATGCGCTGTATCTCCACGTCCTTGCACAGCTAGACCGATCAGCAATTACTTCCTAAAGCGCTTGTGACCAGCATCGTACAGATACCAGGACGGAGAAGAGCCTGCTGCTCCCACTGCCGGCTGTGCTGGCTCTGGACAGCCACCCATGCCGTCTAGCCCTGCTCCATGACAAACCCTCTCCTAACCCATCCTCCCCACCCTCACATTTTGGAAACACAGAGACAGGAATGAATCACAGGGCTCACCTCAAAACCTGCCCATTTGCCACCGTTACAACCTGCAGCCCCAACGCCTCAGTGTAGCCACGCTCCAGCTGGCCCAGTACTCACAGCCACTCTGGGGAACAGACTTAGAGGCAGTGAAGCCATTTCCTGCGCCAACAGCTGATTAATAAAACATTTTAGGCGGGAACATCATTTGCATCTGATGCCAAAAGCAGTGTCTGCTTCTAGTACAATGATAAATGTCTTTTTCGCTTGCTTTCTTGTACGTCCTGGACTACATTACATGATAAGCAACATGGATGCAGCAAGTTCGGTGCAACAGAAAGATTTTAATGCTGTTCTTTTAACACAGAAGCTTTTGTGTCTTCACCACATAGGAGCCAGTGTTTCGAAGCTCAGTGACACTCTTCTCTGTGATGGCTTGAAACACAAACCTGCAGAAAAGCAGCACAGGAGGGATTTCGGCAAAGAGCTTGCCACAGGGCCTCTCTGGCTGCTCATTGTTCAAGTAACCACTGCTGTGCAACAACCCATCCTCTTGCTCTAACTTTTCCAATCCTTTCTATGTTAAGCAGCAAAGCCTTATTCAGAAATACAGATGCAGCTCGGCAGTTAGTTTCAGATACATTTGCTACAACTTATTTCTGAAGCAAGCAGTAACAGTAATAGACCGCTTTAAAACCTCACATGTAAATTATGTCTTTGCCTGCCACTTTACATCAAGTTGCACAAAGTATCAAGATTCTAGAAATTAAAAGCCAGATTTCTAGAACTGGAAGCAAATTAATTTCTGCCCTTCTTCAAGTAACACAGCACAGACTCAGGGAAAACATTTAAGGGTTAAAACTGGAATAAAAACAAGTAACACAGCAGGCAGTGTCTGGGGTCACGAAACTACTCAAGGAGTGGTTTCAACTCAGAGCCTTCTACAATTCAGGCTTCTCATGTTTAAATTAAGAAGATCTAAGATCTTCCTGTGTGAACATTTATATATAAATGTACCAGTGCTTCCTAGCACCATAATTTGTGTAGCATCATATTTATTATTTATACAGATGTAGCAGTCTATTTTGGGTTTGCTGAATCATACAGTGCTGTCTGGACTACAAGCTATACTTTTCACACCTTTGAACATCAGCTGGATTAAAGAAAAAACCTTACCATGCTAGCTATTAGTTGTATCAGCTTGACATCCCGCATCTCAAGTATGCAGTTGAAAAAGATGCATTATTTGAATATATACACTTGAGAAATCTTAACTGTGATAGCAGTAACTGATTTCCAAAGGAGCCTGACTTGCAATATCACTGCCCTGATGACAGACGCTCAACTATTTAACCAAAACTGTCCCTCTAGGCTGCACCACCAAGAGATAGTGAACACTGATCAGTAATGCTCACACTCCCCTAACAGACCATGAACTACAGCACATACCACAACCTTCAGAGAAATCCTCTGAATGCCCAAAAGCAGCAGAACATTCAGAAAACTGGGAATAAGAAATTCATTGAGTGGAGTCTGGTCTTCATCAGCACCTTTTTCCCTATCTATTTTTTTTTTTTTTTTTTACACCAGTTATCAACCAAGTCAGCACTTTTTCTACCAAAATGAGAACTGCTTTTCTAGGGGGAAAAAAAAAAATAGGAGGTTCCTCTTGCACACCAGAAGAAAATTAATCTAGGTATTAAAAGTAACTTGATTACACTCTTGAGTAAACAAGCCAAGAAACTAAACTATTTTGCATTTCATGTGGTAATAATCTAGAGGGATGAAATAGCTTTGTATGAAATACAGATTCTAAAACAGTATTAGAGTATTAGAGCACAAAATATGTTTTTGCATACAGTTGGGCATATATGTTCTTGGACACCTCTCTGAGGGAATTCCATGTATGCATTCTTGTATTTACATGCTGACGATAAAATTTCCCTGTCTTTTGAATCCTTTAAGTTAAAGTGACTACAAAACAAAACAAGCCAACAAGCCTCTACAGGACAGGAAGGAGCACTGAAGCCTCCAGCTGACTTCTGCATGAAGTAGGAAACTTCATCAGCGTTTGCTACAGTTCAGAGAAGGGACTGACGCTATGCTCTTCCCAGCCTTGGAAGAAACTTACTCATCAACACCTTGTCCCAGGGAAAGGGAAGAAAAGGGGGAGGGAAGGGGAGCAGGACGGGGAAGAAGGAAAAAAGTCATGGACATTCACTTCCCATTATTTATTTCCTTCCCCAAGGGGGTTTATGCATCTACGACCCACCTCGGCAGTTAAATTACCTTCAGCCAAGCGGTTCCTCCCGACAGCAGCCGAAGAGCCCTGCTCTCACCGGCACCGCACCCCCTTCCCGCACCGCCGTTCCCGCTCCGCGCAGCATTTTAAAGTGCGGGATGGAGGAAGCGATCGGGGTTAAAAATAACTAGCTGGGAAACCGGCGACTCCCAGCCACCGCACCCGAGACAGCAGGGTTTTCCTTTCCTGGCGGATGTTATCGAGCCGGGAGGCACAAAACCGCCGGTACCGCCCGGCCGGCAGCGCATCCCCACCGCCGCCACCCTCACTGCGCCCGAACGCATCTCCCATAAGCGGCCGGTCCGCGGGGGACCGCGCCGCGGTACTCCACCACCGCACCCCCGACCCCCGCATCGCGCCTCACCTGTGGGGCCGGGGCCCTGCCCGGGGTACCTCTCCGCTGCCGCCAGCAGCGCCAGGGCCAGCAGCAGCAGCGGCAGAAGGAGGCGCGGCGACCGGGCGCCGCTCCACGCCATCTTCCCCCTCCGCACCCGCCTGCCTGCCGCCGCTCCCCGCGCCACCACCCCCCGAGAGGAGGGGGGGAGAAAGGAGGCGGGGAAAACCCGGTGCCTGGATAGCCGCCCCACTCGCGCTGCCGCTCCTTATCCGCAGCAAGCAGCAACGAAGGGCGCTGCCGCCCGCCCCAGGCTTTATACGGCGGTGGGAGGACCCGGGCAGCAAGGGCACCCGGCAGCGCGACAGGAGCCCCTTGTGGCGCAGCTCCCGGTACACGCTCCTGCCGCTGGGGGAGGGACCAGCGGCCAACTCCCGCCCCGGCCTCCGTCGCCCGGGCCAGCGCCGTAGGTGCGCGGCGCTGCACGCACTTCCCCTCGTACACGGGGATGGAGCGGAGGGGAGTGGGTCAGCGCCCAGCCGCGGGGCGGTCGTGTCTGGCTCGGCCCAGCGCGTTGCCTCCGCTTTCGGTAGCTGTCGGGGCGAGGGGCCGAGGTGGCCTGTCCGACCCGCTGCTGGAAACGCTCCCGACGCGCTGGCTATGTGGGGAATGATACTTGCCTCCCCCTGCAAGCGTTTTGTGAGTGGTTCCATTGCTCACCATTATGTGCTGATAAACATATTCCTGAAGAATGTTGTTCTGGAGATTGTGGGCAGCTGAAGTCATTAGTCCATTCTATGATTCTATGGGCCAGCAAAAATAATCTGACCCTTTCACATATGGGGGTAGCACTGGCGGTGTTGGGACCACGCTGTGATTGGACTGTGCTTGTGGACGACTTGACGGTCAAACACCCCTCATTTGGCAGATTTCCATAAAAGAAACAGTTCGTTTGCCTAATCCCAACACACAAAGCTATTACATTTTTATCATTAAAGAAACACCCAATGAATCACCAAATTACAGAAGACAAGCCCGAAGGTATTGATGATGAAAGGAAGTGTTCTGGCCTACCTCCTTTTTGCAATACAAGGTATATTCAAAATAAAAAATACCATAAACAATAGCTTAGATGCTTAGAAGTCATATAAAATTATAAAAGCAGATGGCAGGTTATTGGAATCTGTGTGGATTTACACCTTGGAAATATTATTTGAGGACCAAGGGCATAATCCAAAACAAAAATTAGTGCTGAAAGCAGGATTCATGTATTTGAGATCCACCTATATAATCATCAAACAGACGCCTCATTTTTTATCCTAGATGTCTCTATGGGCCTAACAGATGTGCTTTTTTTGGAGTCACAGAGGAAAGAAAAAAGGGGAAAAGGCGGCAAAATTTGACCTTGGCTACTGCAACCATAAGAACTTCATGCTTTTGTTTGGAACCCAGAGTAGAAATCAGAGCCTGCATTATGTGCCCAGATGCTTTTACAGCTAATTGAGAAAGTTCATTCTTTCTGGACCAAGCAGCACACAATGCAGGGATGAAGGTACAGCAAACAAAGAAAAGGACAGAGTCCTCAGTCCTCAGGAGCTCCTACAGCTGAGAAGGACTGTGAAAGCAGCAGCTGGGAAATACTGGAAATGTAATTGTGCAATGATGAAGCTGCAGTTGCTAACTATAAGGAGAAACAGAACAGACCCTCCAGTTCTTGCACAGTTACTCATGACCTGCTTTCCCCTGAGCCCTCTGTCAGGTGTGCAGGGATTCACCAGAGAAGAAATATTTTTTGATCATAGACAGTATGACCGCATCTATGCACACATCCATGAACGGCCTCTGCTCACTCTTCCAAGAATCAGCAATACTGCTGCTGATCAACTTACATAGGTACATAGACTGCATTAGCTGAAAGCGAGCAATGCCATGACTGGACAACACTGCAAGTACTTCTACTATATTTTTTTTTTTTTTAAAAAAAAAGTTTAAGAAATGGGGACTATGAAAAATTAAGTTGGAAAGAACAGTTACTGAATCACAGCTGTAGTTTTCAGCTATCAAACAGGTAAGCAAGCATTTCAAAAGAGGTCTGCAACAGAATACACCTCACCTCAGATCCAGTACAGCTTAACAGTAACACTTGAAGATATAAAGAAAACGTAATCATAAGGCTGAGAAAATAAAAACTTACTGTGGAGGAATTAAATCACAAGAGACATGCAGAACACACTTAATACCATCAACTATGAATGAAATGACAGATTTCTTCAATAAAGTCTGAGGGGAAAAAGACAAGACCGTTTGGCACCATTGCAGAATGCCATGGTGATGATGTCATGGCTCCCATGGACAGGACAGGAAGCAGATGAAGCTTCAGCCCTGCAAATTTAGAGTAAATCAGCTGAGTATCACGCACATACACAGGGCCCTGAGATATCACAGCCCAACACCTCAACTCTGTCATAAGTATCTAGTTTCACCAGACACTAATACAGAGGTCCTGAAACAGCCGTTAGGTGGAAACCAAGAAGTATAAAGAAGAGGGAGCATCTGAGAGAAACCCTAAGAGACATTTTATTATCAAAAAGTACATGTAAGCAGCAAGGACGAATGAAAAGCGTTAGTGAAGGAGGGCTGTAAATACGCCATAATGAAAGAAAAGGAAATTCAGCTGGCAAAGAGAGATTTCTAATGCATGAGGAAACTGGGTTGAGAGAACTGTGATACAAATGCAGCTCGTACCTGTAAGTGCAAGCCCAGATTTTGACTAGAAATTTTTACATTTGGTAATTTTTCTTGACCTCTTGAAGGCTAATGTAATTTTCAACTCTTCTTAGAAAATGCAGGCTTTGCTCCAAGAGAGAAAGCAGAGCTGAAAGTTACCCAAAACACTGCTTTCAAAGTGACAGATGTGGCCAAAGCATCTCCTATCCCCAGAGGCTTTAGTCAAACATTGGCTGATGGAAGGGAAAATGCTTGTGAAACTTCAGAGCAGAGCAATGCCAGCTGTGCAGTGCCCAAGGGCTCTGTCTTGCCCTGCCTCCACAGGCGCTTGGGTTAGAAATGCTACTTTTGTCCAGAAATACTAACTTCAAGGCCTGAACTGGCAACTGGTGGTTAGCAGAGTCTTCAGCACTCCTGATGCTGTTGCAGGCTGCTTCAGTACTTAAAATTGTTCTAGAGTACTGAACACTTATATCTCTGAACTGCTAAGTAGGAACATACCCTCAAATCAAAATCATTTTAAAGAATAACACAATGTGCAATGTAATATGCAAGTACGCTCATATGCTACAGAGGTCTCCTCCAGAAACAATTCCTACAAATATCCCAAAAAAGTCTTACGTTCTTGCTATCATCACTCTTCACTTCTTTGACTTTTGACGTTATCAACCCCTTTTCCTTTTCCTTTGCAACAAGGCAATTTCTTCATGAAAGATAAATCACTTTGGTTAGGTAGGCATGGAGGAGGAAATCAAGTTCATTACTGTTAATTATGGGGCTTTGAACACTGGAGCCCAAGGGGTTTTCTTGTGCTGAAAATCCAGCAATAGTGAGCAAAACCAGAAAGGGAGCAACTGGTAGCAGTCACCACTTCAGAAAGTCACTGTGAAAAGCAATTTCTAACCTCTCTGCTGGTTTTGGCTGGGATAGAGTTAATTTTCTTCATAGTATCTCGTATGGGGCTATGTTTTGGATATATGCTGAAAGCAGTGTTGATAATAAAGGGATGCTTTAACTGTTGCTGAGCAGTGCTTACACAGAGCCAAGGGCTCTTCTGCTTTGTATACCAGTCCATCAGCGAGTAGCCTGGGGGTGCACAAGAAGGTAGGAGAAGACACAGCCAGGACAAGAGACCCCAACTGACCGGAGGGATATCCCATACCTTATGACATCACGTTCAGCATATACAGCTGGGGGAAGAAAGGGAACACAAACACACACACATGTTGGGAGTGATGGCATTTGTCTTACCTGTAACTGTTATGTGCTATGGAGCCCTGCTGTCCCTGATATGGTTAAACACCTGCCTGCCAACAGAAAGTGATGAATGAATTCTGTGGTTTTCTGCAAATTTCCTGCTTTGTTTGTGTGCACAGCTTCTGCTTTACCTATTAAGCTGTCTTTATCTCAACCCATGAGTTTTCTCAACTTCTACTCTACTGATTCTCTCCCTCATCCCAAAGAAGGGGAGAATGAGTGAGCAGCTGTGTGATACTTAGTTGTCAGCTGGGGTTAAACCACAACAACCTCACAATCAGGTTCCAGATTAATTTTTTAGCATTTTTTCCAGACTCAGTGTATTTTCAACAGATCAGCAATAATACCTAGAATTCAGCTAGCAGATATTTGGGCAAAATTCTACAGGACCTTTGCAGGAGATAACAGCTTCCTGAATTGTTAGTAGTCCCCATTCCCTCAGTGCCTTTTCCTCAGATATCTGAAAGTTTTTTTACAGTCTCAGTAACCCCCTGTCTATATCTGCCCATCCCTATCTCCTTTTCCCCATCTCTTTTGTAATTGCATGTCAGAATTCATCATGGGTTTGGTAATGTCCATCTTCCCCAAACCACAAATAATTTTATATTTTGAAATGCATATAGCTAGCGGCACGTGGAATGGAAACAGATGTAGTTCATTATATCACCAGCCTGCCACTGCAGCCAGAGGCAGGTGAGTCCTGTCATAGGAAGCTGCCTTTAATAAACTGCAGAAGCTTCTTATAAAACAGCTTTTTCACATCCTCTAACTACTCTTCATTTCCCTGTATTTAAAAAAAAACACACAGTCTGTACTCCTGCTGTGCTGTGTCTGTCCTTGAACTCATCTCACCTTTCATCTGGAGCCCTACTAAAATACTTTTTCCACAGATGCTAAAATGGAGCATTGTTGGGCACACAAACTTACTTCCCTAATCTTATAATCATAGAATAGTTAGGGTTGGAAGGGACCTTAAAGATCATACTGAAATTGTTCATTATACAGAAATAAGAAAAAAAAAAAAAGAAAAATAACAACATTGGTCTGCAGAAAGCCATGGGACAAAAGGAATTGTCAACAATTTACCAACAGCAGTATTCTGAGAATAAAATAAAATAAAAGCAATAGTTATGTAGCAATAGTATCCTAAGTCCCTTACTTCAATACAGATCATAAAGATTTTTCTGACAGACAATAATTTTGACATATAATGGCCAAAAGTCTATGTTGTCTGGACAAAAGTCAGTCATTCTCCATATATTTTCAATAGCAGCAGTCATTAGTCATTTGTTACAAAGACCAAATTAATTCCTCTCACATTGTATCCTACCTTTTCCTCTTAAATATCTTTCTAGTGTCATAAAGTTTGTCCTCTCTGTGTTACAGAGATAATTGCATAGCCATTCATTTCACTGCCTGGGTCAAGTGCATACAAACTACAGAACTAAACGCAAGGTTTGGCTTTTTTTGTTACATCATTGATATAATTTACTGTATCAAAGTAGCTAGATTAGTAAAACACTTTTGGATATGTCATACCTATTTTGCCAGTTAAATTATTTACTTTCTGTAATTTCTTAAAAGAAAATACTAGTTTTGAATTATAAATTAAATACATCCCAGTATTTTTCATGAGCCAAGGCTAGTTAGAAAATAGATATTTGTTATTATAGAATAACACCAATGAAATTAATATTCTTAAGTAACAGAATTTTTTAATCCTTTTTCAGTCATGGGAAAAAAGGTTCTTCAGATATATTTTATTTAGATGCTTGTGGCTCTTTTAATTTGACAAGTCAAGAAAGCACTCGACTTAAACTAGAATTAAAAAAAAAAAACCAAAAAGCAGAAAATGGAAATATGAATGGAAAGGCCCATCTGGCAATAATATAGCCTAAACTGTGCATCACGTTCCCAGACTCTGTAGTGTATGCGAGCCTTTAATAAGGGTCTCTGAAGTACTTCAGCCTTAATGAGAAATCTTCCATAGACAATTTATTTCCAAGGAATCAGGCTAAATGTTACTGAAATTCTACTCTCGCTGTCTGAAAATAGTTTGGCTTTGGTTACCTCCCTTTAATTTATCCTCAACTTCAATAAGAACATTTCTTTGAAATGCTGCCCCAGTCTTGTTATTATGGGTGCAATCCATCCCATTGAGAGATGTGCTGAGCACTCCGCAGGGATGCTGATGCCATGTTGATTTCAGTGGATGCTCAGCACCTTTCACTATTGAGCGCTGAGTGAATTCTTTCTTTCATAGTAGTCATAGTTTCTTTCCCAAACC
Source organism: Psilopsiagon aurifrons (assembly GCA_025447955.1). Classification (NCBI taxonomy): domain Eukaryota; kingdom Metazoa; phylum Chordata; class Aves; order Psittaciformes; family Psittacidae; genus Psilopsiagon; species Psilopsiagon aurifrons. The sequence continues at coordinate 19,468 of JAOEHY010050321.1, forward strand.
ACCCAATCAGAAATTACTTTGTTTCATTCACTCATTTACAATTAAAGCTATAAACAGCACATCTGAGCAAAAGATTAATAGTGTAAGCAAGCATTTCCAGGGTATACTCAGCTGTCATCCCATAATTACTCAAAAGATTGGATGAGTGGCTTTGAAATTACAAGGAGAGTTATATTTCTTTACCGAGATGGAGCAGCAAGACAGGAGTGCCCATGAAAAGCCATGCTAAGTTTTTGTCTGCGGTCCATCTTTTGGTATTTGTGACACAATTGCTCCAGCCTCAGGGTCCTATCCTGCACTACAGAAGTCAGTGAGCATCATAAGAGAATAAATCCTGCTGACCTGGCTTCAAAACAGATGTTTTAGATCTCAGTTGCTGCTTCTGGTGGACACAAAGGTCTGATGTCCATTTTTGTTTTCTTTGCATTAATTTTCATGGGATTTTTATAGGCACAAGAAACTGAGAATTAAATCCTGCAGAGTGTATCTTGTAAACCCTGCTGATCAGGGTTGATCTTGTAAAATTTTCTGTCCCATTACCCAATAAACTATAAAATACTTCCCAGAGCCTCAAATGGGAGGTGTTGAAATGGGACAGTTAATCATAATGACTAATTTAAAGTCTTACTTTTGTTATAGTTTGGGAATGCAGAAAAGAACATAATGGAAAAGTTTCTTTTTCAGGAAAACTGGCTGAAAGAAAAATTCAAAACATTGACAGTGGGATTAATAGGAAGTTGTAGAAAAATGTGTTTATTAAATTGTCTGAAACCAGGAGTCTGGGAGTGTTTGTGTTTATATCAACATATGATCATAATGTAAAAAATCTTCTGAAGTAAGCCTGTGCTATTAAACAGACTGAAGTATGTCACATGTATGACCAATAGAAGAGGGGAGGTCACTATGTGTTTTACAATAATTACCCTGAAGCCTACGTTTTTGTGATTTTAGAAGCCTTCTGATGACTCCTGGAGTGGTAATTTGGGAAACCACTGGAGCAGAGAAGCATGTCCCACAAGTATTCCCCTACGGGAAGACATCAGATTTCATATTCTCTGTTACTGGAATGGATTTGGTCTAAGTTTCTTTTCCTGACTCTGCTCTGGGAGTTTTATGACTGTTCTGCCTGTCCACAATGATCTCATTCTCTCCAACTGACTTGTATAGGGTAAATAGAAACTGCTGTCTGACAAAACCCAATTTTGACAGGTAGGTCTTTTTAGTAATTTTAGTTTAGTTTGATTTATAACAATAGTCTTATTTCTTACTTCCCGTGTGATTTAAATGAGGAATCTGGCCCCCAGAACAGCTCCTGGCAGCAATTCTGGGGCACTGGATTTGAGAGAAAGGCAATTTTCTGGCTGTTATTTTGCTGCTGCTGCTGCTGAAGTCTCCTTGCACAGAGCCTTCTGACTTCCACTTTTCTGTGCAGCACACTGACCACAGGAAAGGTAAGAAAAAGCTAAGAGCTACAGATCTTAATTTAGTGCCTCACTGGTTGGTCAAAATATCACATGGCTTTGCAATACCTAACTTGACAAGGAGACCTTTTACAGGGGAAAAGAGGTGGCAGCCAATAAAAACAAGGTGTGGAAAGTAACAATCCAGTCTTTAAATGAATAGTTAAATACAGTTACCAGGAAAGTTGAGGTTGTGAGCTTTGTCCCTGACATAAGCAAGAAAATCTCATGACCAAATCAGTAGGAGAATATGCTTTCAAGCTTAGAAACATTTTAGGAACTAAACACTGTGTTTTTTGTTTTCCTTTTCCATCTTGCGTTGCATGCGCACATAGTTCTATGTGGCAAAAAGGGATATGAAGAGAGGTTACGTCCAGATCACTATTAGAAAACATTCTCTGCAGAGCAGGGGTCACAACTTAGCCTGCACTAGTGAACTTAATTACTTAACTCTGTAACTGATAGGGCTGTGAGAGTGGAACAGATTCAGACATTTAACACTAAAAAGGCCAGGAGTTACTGAAGCAATGAAAAAGTTTTAGGTTTCAGACTGTGTACTGTAAAAGTGAAATGCAGTCAGTCTGGATGCTTCTTTGCCATTGTACTTCTTAGGCCAGTGAGCAAAATTGAGGCATGGAGGTTGACTGTTCTCAGCTTACATTGTAAGGGGCACATTGAAGACATGCTTTGAATAGCAGCATAGTTTTGATAAATGTGATCCACTCTGCATTCAAGACAACTCACTATCTGCTGTTCAGGGAATGGCTGGAATAAATTGAGAACTTCCGACAGATTCTCAAGAAGTCTCTTTTCAAAAGATTAGGAAATTTAGTTATATTTTAGCACATCACTCAACAGAAGCCAGAAGGATGGCTACTTTGAATCTTTGAAATAGTTTCTCAAAGACTACAATTTGTGCTTCTGTAAGTCTAAATGCTCAGGAAGATGAACTAATTCTGATCACTTGCCAGGTTGTCAAAACCTGACATTGGCAGTGCATCTTGGTCCTGCAGTCTGGGCTTTGGGAGAGTAATTTCCGAATTACACTGAAAATGGGTGTTCATAAAATCCCAAGCAGAATTAAGAAGGTGACCAAACTTGAATATAGCCTAACCATTACAATGGTGGTGAGCCTGAGCCACTGTCATCTTCTGATCGTACCTCTTGTGCAGTCTTTCTTCACTCCATCAAGATATGCATAGTATATAAGGCTGTAGCCACACCTACTTTCATAGGTTTTAGAAGAGTAGAAATAACAATATTCAACCTAAAAGTGTCCTCAGATAAACTGTGCAGACAGCCTCTATTCCAGGGTACCTGAAGGAGGAGGGTAACTTCATAGCACAGAGCACACATCCTCAGGACAGTCCTAGTATTTGGGCAGGTAAAAGCCATCCTATTGTATAGCAAAGAATAGGACTAGACACAAGTGCCCTTCCCCCTTCCTTTCTATTCCTGTACCAACATAAGGATAAGTTTGCCTTTGTGATATTTACACATGAACAACGTTCTTTTGTATATTATTTATATATCAGGAAATAAGGAAAACATTATAGCCTTTATATCTGACTATGGCAGGGAGCTACCTAGCAAATTGTCACCTCTGCAAAACACTTACTTACAGGAAATATCTGAAGGGGGCCTACAAGGATGCTGGAGAGGAACTCCTCATCAGGGACTGTAGCAATAGGACAAGGGGGAAGAAGTTCTTTATTATACAGGTGGTGAGGCACTGGAACAGGTTGCCCAAAGAAGCAGGAAATGCTCCATCCCTGGCAGTGTTCAAAGCCAGGTTGGACACAGCACTGGGTGACATGGTCTAGTGTGAGGCATCCTTGCCCATGGCAGGGGGGTTGGAACTAGATGATCTTAAGATCCTTTCCAACCTTAACCATTCTATGATTCTATGGAAGAGTTATTAATGTGGCTGTCATACTGTGTTTACATTCTGCCTGCCAGAATTCAGAATTCTGCTGAAACAAGGGCTTCACAACTCACTGTGGCTCAGCAGGAATGCTCCTCACATGTAGTAGGGAATATTGATATTACTTATTCTTGTAGTCAGGTTCACAGAGTAGGATTTGTACACCTGATTCAGAAAAAAAAAAAAAAAAAGAAGGAAAAACAAAACAGTAATATTACTCTGCTTAGGCTATGCAAACATTTCTGATAAGCTACAAAGTTGTTTCTAATCAGATAGATTTAATAAAATTTATTAAAACAAAATGCCCTTTACACCAGTCATTTCCATATTTCTCTTTCATATAGCCTTATTTTGTAGATGCTTTTTCACTTTTTCTACCAAAATTTTCATGTAGTGTAGCCAGAGCTGTATTATACTGTATTAGCCTAGTCTCAGTATAAATGCTCCGCAGGTCCATCCTTATTTCATTCTCTGTGTTTTATGACAGGGATGTGTAACTATCTTTAGCTCAGTCTCCCTTTTTCTGTGTATAATCATTTGTTCTGCCAGCTCTATGTGGACATGAGTCAACCATCTCTAAGTCCACCAGTCGGCTCCAACCTGGAACAGTGCTCAGAAACATCAACATGCCTTTCCAGCCCTTCAGTAAATGCATTCAGCTATGAGTACAGCATTTCCAGTCATGTGGCCTTCATCTTTTTTTAAGGTCCTCTTCAAGCTGTTTGAGCTTGAGATGCAAAAATCAGATCCCAAGACTGTGGATCATTTAGTCCCCCCGATTTGCATGTATATTTACACTAGCCTATTGGAGTGTTTGTACCTAAACTGACCATAGAACAAGGGAGTTGTTGGATCAGGCCCCTAAAAGTTAGTGCTATCTGAAAGACTTCAAATTGCCAGATAACATGAAAGCCATGGTTTCCTGTTGTCCTGGTTTCAGCTGGGATAGGGTTAATTTTCTTCCTAGCAGCTGGTACAGCACCATGTTTTGGCTTTAGTCTGGGAACAGTGCTGATAACACACCAATGTTTTATTTGTTGCTGAGTAGCACTTACCCTGATCAAGGACCTTTCAGTCTCTATCATGCTCTGCCAGTGAGGAGGGGCACAAGAAGCCAGGAGGGAGCAGAGACAGGACATCTGATCCAAACTAGCCGAAGGGGTATTCCATACTACAGCATCTCATGCCCAGTATATAAACTGGGGGAGTTGGCTGGGAGCCACCAATCACTGTTCAAGGATGGGCTGAGCATCAGTCAGCAGGTGGTGAGCAATTGCATTGTACATCACTTGCATTTCTTGGGTTTAATTCCTCTCTCTGTTATCTCCCTTTAAAATCTGAATGATGATGTTCAGACTATTGTTAAATATTTACTGAGCCATCACAACTCCTCAGATCACTATATAAAGCTTACATGAGATACTGCTATTACCACACCCTATTCATCTTACCGTCTTGCCACCAGTTTTAAGGTTTATCCCCCTGGAGATAACAGTGATGGCATCCCCAGCTTTCCAGTCCAAAGAATAGAAGTCAATTGCTCCCAAAACAAATTATAATCTTTAAATTGGACTATGCATGCAGTAGCTACTAAAGCTAGAGAAAGCACTGTGATGCAGTTTCCAAAGAAAAACTAAGACAAGATAAAGCCTAAAACCATTCCCCTCTAAATCACAGACATTCGAGAAAACTCATACACTGCTAAAGCCAGGCTTCCCAAAATGTTAGTTGCAGCCTTTTTCTCTTCTTGGTACCTCATTTTTTTCCAAATCTGTGTCAGGATGAAGATTCTTGTTTAGTAAGAGTAGGCTATTTAATCCTTCATATCTTCCAACGGTTTTTCATAAGCATCCCAGCTTGCTGTGTATCAATATGCATTTGTTCTGTCGAACTATTACAAATAGTTCTCTAGTTCTCAAACATAATTCTAGTGTTTTATTCTCCCTGTGCTCTAGGATTATAATTGAGACAGCTGATGGTGCAGCTGAATGTAAGCTTCCATAAACAAATGCTGTGCATTTGAACAAAATTGCACGTAGGCCATCCACACACTTTTTCCACTCTGTCTGCCTCTCCCTGTAGCCAATTAGGGAAGATGTTTTGGCCGTGACTCTGCGTAGATTACTCTACATCAGACCAATGACTGATTGGATTGAGGAAAAAGCTACTTTTTAAATGTCCATTGTTTTCAGACGGTGTGCCAAGAGCTTTAGAAGAGATGCACTTCTTCTCTCTTCAGAAAAGGATCAGCATTCCCAGGCTGACCTTCAAAGCCGAGCTCTGTTTCTGGGAGCATGTACTCTTCACCTCTCAAACACAGAGAACTTACTGCAGCAGTTGAAATTTTACTGTTTGCTTTTCATATAGTGCAGACAGAGAATATTAGGCAGGGATTTGCTTTACAATCACCATTTATGGAATTTACTCTTTTTTTCTTTTCATCCCAGAGAAAGCCTAACCTTTTTCCCATGGAATTTCTCTTAAGTGAGTCACAGAAGTTAGCTGTTGCCCAGGCACTTACAGGAAAGATGGATTTACGTTTTATGTGCATTTTTAGGAGCACTCTTCTGTTGCACCATAGTTCTCAATGACTAAATTAGGTCATTCCTGTGCTTTTTCCCTCTTTGCATTGTAGATAAAAACAGACGTGATTTATCAGTCTGTCATTATGGAGAAGGTTTTTTTCTGAATTTGTCCATTCAACTCTAACTCCACATAAACTTCAGTCTGTGATTCCCATCATTTTGGGGCTCCATGACTGGAGAGCATGACTGGGCAGAGAAAGGCTTTGATACTGTAGTGATTAAACATTTCAAAAACACCTAATTTAGATGATGTGTAGATGACAACAAAAAAGCAGCACTTCTCTGTGATGCGGTCTCCCCATAACCCACTGAAAAATACTTGGCAGCAAGCAAAGATTTATAAAACAGGTACTAGCAAATATGCTTTGTTTCTGCACATATGCTGTGCCTGACAGCTTCATGACAAGTTCTTGGGAGACAGCATGTGTCACTGGCAACAGGACCTACAGCCACTCTGCACAACACCTTGGTCCTTCCCAGCCGCCCCAAGATTGCGCCCTATAGCAGAGCTATAGGGAACCCTTTGCCTTTTCAGTGGTGGTAGAGAAAGACATTGCTGCTTTTAAGGGGATGATTCTTTTGAATGCTTTTCAGCCTTCTAAAGATTTTAAATTTATGGAATAAATTATTAATCTTGCACTAAAATTCTTTCAGGAATTGCATATATAAACTTTAAGACCAAAGTAACCTTCTGCACTAGTCTTCTGCTCCATTATTCACAAGGAACTGATGGGACATAGAAGAAACTTCGTTACTGCTCCACAGGCACTGAAATCTCCAATAAACAGGGCACTCTCTAACTAAATCTAATAAAATCATTAATTCAAGTATCATTATTTGGAAGATTCCATCATATATGAAAATATTAAAACCTTAACCACAAAAATGCTAGATTAACACGAGCATCTTCATAATTCTACCTGGCTGCCTTTTTTCTTCCTTTCTTTGGGGGGAGGGAAATTGGAGTTCTTATATTTTAACATGAGAGAAAACACTTGATCAGCTCTCCTGACCAGAATGTCATTGCACTCCTCATATGTACCCTCATATTATAGCCAAGAACATGAGTTAGATGAAAAGATTTTGGTCCTCAGCAAACTGTTGATGCCATGCTGACAGCCTAACAGCAACCAGCTATTAGTTGAACTGCTGTGGAAGTTTGTAGGAAGTATCTGCAAATGCTTTATCAATACAGATTTACCTCAGGAGCCAAAAGGGCAGACAGCATTAGTTGTTGTGGCCTGGGAGAATACGCCATACGCTTCCTTCTCACTGAAGAAAAAGCACTTGAATCAATACGAATTGCAGGTAGATAGCTCAGGTGGAACAGAACGTGATGGTCCCAAGGAAGGGATGAAATTTCAGGAATTGCAGCAGTTTTCCACATACCTGTAATCAAGCAGCATCAAAGCACATCTCCAAGGAAAGCACTCATCATATTCTCTTAGCCAGTCACTCCAGGCTGCAGCTTGATTATGCTGAGACTTCAAGTACTGATATTTTTGGCACCATTCTCTTTCATTTTTCCATTGTCAGCAGGTATACTAGTATTTTAAAATGTTCAAATTCTAATCTTAAATATACATTAACCAAAAAAAAAAAAAAAAATATAAGTAATCTGTACCTGGATAGCAATACTGGTGTGGCTAGATCTGAGCTGAGATGCAGAGATTTATCAGCTGTGATAGGTGCCCTCTGGACCAGGCAGCAAATTGCCTTTGACTTTACCAAGCTCTGGCTCAACAGGATTTTGAAGTCAAACTTATTTCATGGGTGTTTACACCTCATTACCTCTTTTTGAAAGATAAAAACTTGTCTAGAGCATATTACTGTTTGCAAATTTGGACTGAGTTTATATGATATTGAAAGCTTTTGCTACATTTCACCACATAATTACTGAAGCACAAATCCCCAGGAAAAATAACAAATTGCTGTAAAGATTTCATATTTGCACCTAAGAGGTGCTGATTAGTTGATGTTTTACTCTGGCACTGCATTATAGTAGCTCCCTTAAAGCATACATAACTGCTGACATTTTTGTAATTTATTTTTCATTAAGCATTTTTTGTACAAATATTTCATTTGACTAAACTTTGCTTAGACTGTTGAACACCATAAATAGAGCACAAACAACATACATAAATGTAGTTGGTTCATTCAGAGATTTTACCGTCTCTGCCTTGCTCTATCACTGAAATGTTAACTATCTGGTCAGGGGGGTTTTGGGGTTGGGGTTGTTTGGGGTTTCTTTTCTTTGTTTTTCTCCATGGAAAAATGTGTGCTGCAACGCACAGGTAAGTTCTCATTCATTTTAATGGCTGGCTTTAATTCTTATTGCATTTTAATATTAGCTTTCTACCTTTCGTGGCCTTTTCAAAGTTTGTTCAGTGGAAAGAGAGCACAGTGAGCCCTTGTCTGTGTTGAACAAATTCACTTGTATTTCTTTGCTGTCCTAATCTGGCAACAAGCGGAATACAGACATAAACAGAGTGCGGGCAAGCTCAGCCTCAGTCCACTGAAAGACCTATATTTTCCAGGAGCCACAAATTCTGCTCCTTGGAAAATGAGAAATTTGCTGGCATAATAAAGCAATGTGCCTTGGTTCCATTGTACAGCCATACTCAGTGGGATAACAAATAGTTTTATAACAGTTGAAAAATTTTATACCAGTTAAAAAGCAGGACTGGCTGCAGGAGTGAAAGAAGACAGGATTTAGCTGCTGACATGTAGGTCTCTGGCAAACGTACACAACCTTGAAATATTAGGATTTATTTTGTTCAAATTCCCCACAGCAAGTGTTGCTGTGTATCATACTGCATGGCTAGAGAGAGCTACAGTAAAACGCTGAGACAGAGCCTGAGCTCAAATATCTGCTGGGAGATTGGGAAAGATCATAAAGAACTGAAGGAACAACTTGCAGAATATAAAGACTATTGAAGTGAGTTTATTGGTGATGTACATGACAGCTCAGTTATAACTACATAGAAAGTGGACCAGCACAAAGCAATGATTGTACAAGTTTGAATACTTTGGGAAGTTGTGCTGTTCAAATTGTGCCAAAAAAAAATCCCAACATACAGGGGGAACTGTACACTTACACAAGAGGGACTGTACTTCAAAGAAGGAATGTGCTGCCAGAATCTCAACTATAAAACAGTATCACATTGATGTGCTGGTTATACATACCAGCAGAACATTTCTCGAAACCATGAAGGCAAGGCAGCTCCAAAGTCTTTACTGTCTTCAGGGTCAAAAAGTATGACTGGGTCATTTAAATTATCAAATTAGAATAGCTTTAATTATAGCCTTCACCACAAGCCCCAGCCTCCCCAGTTTGTGTAGGTTTCACGCAGCATTTGCCACTCACTGCTTGATGCTGGGACTCAGTGCCTGCTCACTGTGCCACTACAGTGCCATCACCACAGTGCCAGCGCCATCTCCCAGTTTCAATATGCAGTGCTATGTCAGCATTGCAGTATTTGACCACTTACCTTTGAAATACACCTTTGTATTTCTCTCTTTTTGTATTTTGCTCGTTGCAGCCATGCTGTATAGTTGCACAGGAATTTTCCTGTTGAACATCTCTGTGTCACTCCCTTTCTGTAGCACACACAAGGAACAGGAGGCTCCTTGCAAGAAGGCAGCCAGGCCAAGCCATCCCTGAGCTTTTTGGCATACATTTGTAATCAGGGACTGAAGCTGGTTGCACGGCAGACCTATGAACACCAGGAGATGCTGAGGTCCTGGTGGGTACAGCACCAGTGCAGGCTTCCCTCTGTTCATGCTGCCCAGTCTCATACCAGCTTCTGTTTACTCCTCAGTAAATGGCAATCAACACAGGAGAAATACTGACTTCCTTACATGCTACCAGCTGCCCTGGTTCAATAACTAGGTCAGTTAAAGGTTAAACCAGCCAAGGCATGGGCAGCAAGTTTAAACTTACACAAACAAAAAACTCAAACAAATAAACAAATAAAACCAACAACAACAAACAAAACCAAAACAAAAATAGGAAAAAAAAAAAAAAAACCACAGGAAAAGGAGGAAAAAAAAAAAAAAAAAGAAAAACATAACTGAAGGCTGGGGGAAATCCTGGAGCAGAGCAGATTCCCAGGCCCATGTAGCCATTGCTGTCCAGTCCCTTGCTCTCTTCTCTGTCCCTTGCCCTCTCTTTCACTGCCTGCAGTGCTTGCAGTCTACATCACAGCCATGCACGCTGAAGCCATCGCACGTCTAGGGGCCTAAATGCACCTCAGATGAAAATGTGACATCACCACAGCAATGAAACTAGCCTGTTTTCTTTGATGTACCCTGCTGTGATATATGAATAACTTTCTGTGTTATGTAGTAAATGCCAGAAATCATAGTCCAATTCTAAATTCTACTATTTACCAAGCCTAATACAGCTTTAAAAACATTACACAGAATTTGTCTGAGGTTTTTTAAGTCAATCATGGTTTAACCATACTTTCACACACATTTTTCAATTTTCCTAGTGGCACATAATTGCATTTGAAGCTTAATATTTTGCAGCTTTTGTGGGAAAGACACATCTAATTCTCCACACTCATTTAGGGAATACATACTTTGGAGATAGTGTAATCTGAAATTCTTCCACTGAGGAAATCAGACTGACAGCTAAGGAACTGCCTGTGAATCTCAGCGCAAGGTTTTAAAGCCGTGAAAAAATAATTCCTGTGCTAACACTGCCACCTATTGCCACCCGCTGAAAAACAGAAGACAGTCGTAGATGCCTATTGTCATCTCTTCTCCCCCTTTGGTATTTGTTGCAATGCTTTAACACCGCTTTAATAACACTTTAATAACAGCGTTATCAGGGAAACAATGCAAATAAGCCAAAATCAAGTGATATGTCAAATGTATCTGCAGAACATAATGTAAACTCTGCAGAACTGAATCAGTAATGTATGGAAGTCTCCCTGGGAGATGTGACAGGGAGCGATCAGACTCCTGGAGCAATCTGATCCATAGCATACATGAATATATCCTGAAAGCACATATAGAGCCCTGATCCAACACAGCAGAATTCTCCAAGTGAGAAATTCCCTTATTTGCAAGTTCCTCTGCTTCCACAACTTCCTCCCTGCATCATCCTTTTCCTTTACCATTTATCAATATCATAAGTATTCCTGTCCAAATTCTTAGCATTCATATAATGCAATGCGCATCAGTAGTCAAAAACTTAAGTCATGCAATTTTGCAATACATTCCCTTGAAAAAAGATTCCATTTTCTTTTTTACTCCTAGCATTTCCAATGAGTTATGCCTGCTTCAGTAACTTAGCTACATTGCAGTCCCTGCTCCCACTGACAGCTTTTGGTCAAAGTCATTCTCATTAGTAAAACTAAGATGAGGTACATGAGGGTTGTAAGGGCTGCCCTTGGGCCTACAAAATACCCATTAAGCCTTTTTATGAACTTTACTAATATGGATTAATTGGGTTTTAGGAGACCAACTATCATATAATACTTTCAAACAACGCTCCTACTCCAGTTAGTAAAATCATTTTCTCTCCTCAATTAGCAAAAATCCCGATCTTGCTTAAAAGTAAAAGAGGAATAATTTTTTTTTTTCATTTATAATTTTAGTTTCTGAAAATTGAAATCAACTATGCTTTTCTACTGAGACATATATAAATTACTCCTTTCTGTGCTTCCAGACCCTAAGGTTTCATTAAGTGCCTGTACAGCCGGAGATGAAAACCTTAGAAGGATGATACAGATGGAAAGGTCATTAACAGAACCAGAGAAATGCATCTGCAAATCTCACTCTGTAAAGGTTTTATGTAACAGCTCCATCTAACTGAGATGGTATTGAATAACAGGCAGCATGCTGAAAGTCTTCTAATACTTTCCAAAGCCTGGATTTATGGATAGAAGGATAAATCAGTGTATTACTTATAGTCTGATGGATAAATAGTGGAGAGTTCTAGAGTCTAGTTATTTAGTAAATACGGATACTGTTATAAGGTTCTTTCAAAATGAAGAAAGACAAAGAATGATCTGTTCTGCTTTGAGCACAATCAGTTTCCGAAATGAGCAAGTGAATACAGCTGTCCCCAGAAGTTCTTGAAAAAATTAAGGAATAAGCATTTCCCAATTCAGTATCATTAGGAAAAAGTGAAAGAAATTACAAAGGTGATACAATACTGTTTTGTTAACTAGAGTTACTCCTTGATAGTTTTAGATCCAATTTCTCATGCAATATTTCTACATTCACGACAGAGTGTGAACCATTTCACAAGAAAAAAAGGTTGATGAGCTGTGTAATCAGTATCAGCTAACTAACCAGACACCCAACTGATGGAAAATTCACCCAGTCCATAATATGAGGTTGTGGAACTTCTTTCATGTTCTTGCTACAATTCTGGCAAATCTAAGAGGCTTAGCTTAAGCATTTAATACCTTACTATGTAGCTGGATTCACACACTGATTCCCTTGGGCTATCTAATTCTTCACCTTATTTACTAATTTTGCTAAATACATGGTAAAGGAATCATCCGTAGCAATATGACCAGTAGACTCAATCAGCACAAAATCGAGAAATCTAAATGGCAGCAGCACAACTTACACAATTCGTTGGGTTTCACTGTAATTGAGAAACTGATCGTAAGCAAAGATATCTTTTCTTTGATTACACTTTACAGACTTGTTACTGTTTGCAACTGCAATTCTGTTTATGACAGAAGAGTTGCAACACTTTTTTCCTACATCTTGATGTGAAGCTTATCATTCTTGGCTGTTTGCATCCTCACATTCTTCCCTTACTGCTCTACAGAGATGTATGTGAATTAATATGTGATTTATATGTAATGAATGAATATGTAATTTTTTATGCAAGGTTGTTGGGACATATTATTCTATCCACTCTTCAAACAGCCACAAACAGGCCTCACTCTAATGCAAAATGTAAATTTAAATTCTCAGCAGACCTTTCATGGAATTAAACAGGTATTTCCAAATATCTCAGAAAGAAAAAGAGTATGTGGAGTATTTCGAGTTGACTCTGCTCTCTGTTGAAAGTGCAGCCATTGAATGTGCTTCAGCCTGGGACTTCAGAGCTACAGGCAGAACTGAAGCTATGTGTCACTCCTTGCACGGAAAATAATACTGATGGGCTTAACCACACAAATCCCTACAGGACAGGTTTGGTCCTGGGTGTGTCACTTTGGTTTCTATACATGCAGCTTCTATTCCTAACTGAAGGAATCAGAAATTTATAGCAGACATTAGGACTGAATTTCCAGTATCTCATTAAAGCTGGGCACTTAAATATTTTCAAATCAATAATTATTTAATTCCCTAAGAAAAGTGGTGATGAATCAAAAACGCACCTCCAGCAATCCCTATTATTAAAGAAACTATATTCAAGGAACTTTAGCAGCAGAAGCTAAATTTAACAAGGCATAATACATAATTTTGAAGACTTTCTGAACAGTCTAGATTGCTGTCATGAGTTGGTACAATTCTTATAACATCAAAGAGAGTCCAGGTACATAGCAGCAATGGCACTCCTCTTTTCCTCTGCTTTTTGACTGACCAGGAGCAATCAATAAACTGAAAATACTGAACAAAAGGAATCTTTACCAGAAGTAAAATACAAATTAAAATATTAACAATGACCTCTCGCCATTGCTGGATCCCAAGAACCATTATATGCACATTCTTCTGCAAAGCTGTAGTAAGAAACCGCAAGTTTACCCATAGCTTGCACATTTAAATAAAGCTATAAATGCTAAACAGCAGATCTGCCGTTTCATGAATCTGCTTTTGAAGCAGATTGTTCCATTTATTTTTCCTGCACTGTCATGCCTACAGACTTACAATCTGTGAAATACATGGAGTAAATGAAGAGGAGAGAATTCCTCTTTTTTTTTTTTATATTTCTTGTTTCCTCTAAACTTCTAGTAATGAAAATCAAAGCCTTAAGTCTCAAAACAACATGAATTATGAAAATAACATACGCTGCAGAAGTCATTTGACAGCAGATTTATCACCATCACTATACAATTTTACAGGGACTTTTGATAGTTTTCTTCACTTAGATCACAGAATCAGAAAATCAGAGATACCAGGTTGGAAGGGACCTCAAGAATCATCTGGTTCAAACTTACTTTGGTTTGAATGTGTATGTTTCATGAGAAGTTGGAAACAACAGAATGTGAACACCAAGGCAAAAGTACCAAAGGATACACAGAAAAAGATCAGGACCTCTTTATTAGCCTCACTGCTTATATTAATAACGAATATAGAAGTCCTCTTTTTTTTATGAATTAAAATAACTATAAGTAGTTATTTTACAATTCCAAATTTCTTGTAAAGGTTGCTATATATTTCTGTAAGTTTCTGTTTTGATCTGTACAAAGTGTAATTATTTGAATACTACAAATTATTTACTACTATTTACTACAAAGAAAAACCCACAACATAAAGCTTTTAGTTTACAGAAATATAAACTTGCAGTAGCACAACATACACATTTCTCACATTCTTACTGGAGCTCTGAAATCCACTGGAAATTTAGGAGATTTATATTCTTCTTCTTTATAAAAGTTTTCATTGCCAAACTCCTACTCGCTGTTGGTTATCACCAGCATGCTCAAAAAACATGAAGTCCTAAGAAGGCAACAAAAAGCAAATGAAACACTTCTTAAATGTGATTCTTAGTTCAGAGATCTGGTTGCTTTGCAAGGTATTCAAAGCCCCTTCCTCTCAGAAGCCTCAAAGATAAGAAGATGATGAGAACACCTCCCTCCATCCCACATTACCCAGGTCTCTAAGAATAGGACACCCACAGAGAGAGAAAGAGGTGGTGAAAGACCTACTTGGAAACTTCAAATTGTCACTAGCCGAAGCTATGCTTCCTTTAAGCAGGATTCCTGCCCTGGCTTTGTTAGACTTCACTCAGCCCCTTCGATTTTACCTTAAATTTGAGTCCACCATAATGATGACTATCTTTAGTTTACATCTGGGGGGCCCACTTTCTGTATCTGAAGTCCTGGGTTGCTCACACTCACTAGCACTGTAATTCATGCACATTGTAGCACATAAACGAACACAGCTAAGAAAACCTGTTTCATGCATAGAGCTGTTAAGAGGCTGGTGAGAATGCTCCAAACTCAAGGTGCTTCACATGCCTCTTTTCCTCTGCAGCTGTGCCAGCACAGAAGCAGAGCACTTTTTGAAATGATCCCTGATGCTGAATTGCACTGGTAAGTAGAAACATAAGTGTATCACATACTATTTTCAAAGAGCAAAGTGAGCTGCACTGCAGTATTTGACATGGCAGAGTGCAGCTGAAAAGTGTTGTATCAAGTTAGATATGCTTTGTCTCCACAGAAGTCCCTCGCATTGGAAATGACTCCTCGAAAAGCATTTAATCCGGTTCAGCTCAGTGCTTCATACACTTCCAATAGGGAGAGTCAGGAGGAAATAGCTGCCACATTCAGCTGTCCAGCTCACCAGCTCAGCAGTTAGCACTTCATGTAGTCTGGAACAAGCTTATTATCTGAAATAATTCCTTGTTGCCTTCTGTGTTTAGTTCTACACATAGCAATTTCACAAGTTATGGCCCATTTCAAGGAGCTCAGAATCAAATTCTTTAACAGTACATTTTGAACATACAAATGAAAAGGCCAGCCCATACTCAAGTATTAGTGAATGAGACTTACAATAAGGAAGCAAGCACCGATCATGACAGCTTTCATTTTTACATCAAGATCCATTGGGAATGTGATTCCAAAGTTATCCGCATCTGTAAAGGCTTCTTTCAAAAATCCAGTCCACTGCTTAGAAATCCGTCCAACAGTAGCAGTCTCATCCAGAGATTTCACCTAGTTATATATAAAATTAAAAAAAAACCATAATCTGTGATTCATATTCCCAAATCTTGTTTGTCACAGATCCATGTGAAAGCTACAGACTGTGTTATTTGAATTAATGCATTCATTGAATGTAACTGCACCAAAAAACAACCCTGACTATCAGAACGTCAGTCTTAACTAGCACAGACATGATATTAATTCTAAATCTAACTACAGAGTTCAGTGCTTTAATGGTGTTGGAAGACATCTACTGCACATATGTACACACACTGCTGCAAGTGTTGCCTTTTAACCAAGAGAGCAAATTAGTTTCTTCTGCCATGTATCAGGTGCTGCTGGAGTGAAAATTAAACAAACAACGTTGTTCTGTTACAAAACAGAAATTAGTGCTTTAGTATTTCCTAAAGTTAGATGCAGTTGTCAGTCGCAAAATCTAATTTGCAAAATATACTAAATTTGCTTTAGCAACTATTTGCAACATCATTTTAGATATTAAATGATAATCTACCAATAAATGTGTATAAAAATAATGATGCATTAGTCACTATTATTTTTAAGTGAAAGCTGTAAGTCTTCAGTCATTCAAATCTATATTTTAGTTCTAAATTATATTGATTTACTTGGTCATTGCATGATTATTAAGTTACTAAATGAGTGGTTGTAGGAAGTAATTTTAATAAATACATGACACAGATGAGAATAAACATCTTTTTGTTAGGGCCAAACACAATAGATTCAAAAAGATTTCACTGCTAGATATTTAAAGTAACACAATTGTGTGCAACCTCAGGGAATCAGTCTCACTGGTCACTGATGAATGGCTTTAAGACATCAATTCTGGAAGTTTTTCTGGTTTATCTAAAGTAATTTACATTTCTAGATAAGTGGGTTGATATATAGCATTATTCTGTACTAATTACTTAATATACATTACAGTTCAGTTGACAAGTTCAAGCAAAACTTCAAGCAATAAACTACTATCAAACTACTACCTGAAAGAAGATACATACAACTTTTAGCCTTGCATACCTCAAAATTAACATCATCACAACAGCTGCAGGCAACACATGGACCAGTAATTTTCAATATATCCATTCTTTTCTCATCTTGAATGGTAAACTTTGGCAGGCAGGCATGCCAGTTCTGGACGACGTAGCCAACTGGTGTTCCTGGCGGCGCCTGAACTTCCATCTTCACAGGAGAAAGAAAACCTCCAATTGAGCAGTCATGCTTTGTTAAGCTTGCTAGACAAACCCCGCCATAACATACAAACCAAATGCAACTTATTTTTCCACAACAATCTGGCTTTCCAATGGATAAAACTGCATGGGGTTTTCTGTGAATGTTTTCAAAAAACTGCACACAACTTTCAGAACTCACACACATCTCCAGTATAAAGATCAAAGAAAGGCTTTGAGCATCCTGAAAGCATTCACTGAACATATTACAGGATGCAGCTACTACATATCCCTCAGTAAGAACCTCAGATTTGCAATTTCAGAAGTTGCATCACCACATAATTATATTAATATTAAAAAAGCTCATTATCTCATGTTGAATTTCACTATTCAGCAGCAGTAAACTGAAAACTCTAGCTGTTACTTTATGAAAGCCACTGCCTAACTCTTACATTGCAAGTCCATTTCCAGCAGGGATTCTGGTAATGGCCACAAGTTCCCTGACATGCTGTTTAAACAATTTTTTCATTATCACAGTCAGAGTGGCCAGAGTGAATCCAAGTGAAGCAAACTTGCTTCTTCCAGACCAAGGACCCCATAAGCAAATCCCACAGCTCTCTCTCCCCACAATTTACAGGCAAAACCTGACTTGTTTCACGTTGCCTAACTCAAGACAGCCCCATCTCAAAACTGCACAGATGGACCACTTCCCATGTGAAGGAGGAAAGTGAGAGAGAGCAACTCACCTCCTGTAAGCAGCAGGGAAAGCAGCACGAAGAACACCGAAGGGGTCTCTGCAGTGTTATCACTTCATGGCCCAGGTTGTCTATAATTCGAATGGTGAAAGGTCGTGATGGCCCACAGCAATTCCTGGTACAGCAGTCAGTGTCCTCTGCTGCGAAGTATACCCTTTGCCCCAGCGTATTCTTGATTTCATATTTGTTGTTTGTTTCAAAGCCAGTCAAAACTGAA
Source organism: Psilopsiagon aurifrons (assembly GCA_025447955.1). Lineage (NCBI taxonomy): Eukaryota > Metazoa > Chordata > Aves > Psittaciformes > Psittacidae > Psilopsiagon > Psilopsiagon aurifrons. Next base: position 37,432 of record JAOEHY010050321.1, read on the forward strand.
AAACAGGAACACAATGGTTAAATTTCTGAGGTGCACCCGGTCAGAAAAGTCACCATACTAACTCTAAAGCTACCCTTTGGGAAGGCAGGCCTCCCTCAAAATCTGTCAGAGGCAGCTACTGGCAAAATGAAGTGGTGGAGAAGAACCCTTGATCAGAGCAGCCTGACAGAAAAATTCAGAGAAGAGAAGCTACCATGCACATGACAAGGCAGAAATTGTAGAGATGACCATCAGTCTCCTCCCACCAGACAGGGACACTTACTGCCAGAGCAAGCACCACAATTATATAAATAACACAGCATGGGAGATTCCCAGGGAGGAAAGAGCTGAAGGGATGAGAATTAAAAGGAAAACTTGTGAATTTGGTGAAGCAAGAACATTCAAATGAAAAGGCCATAAAAAAGCCTCACAGTCAAGATTCACAGCAGCACAAATAGAGAACAACAAGAGCCAGGACAGAAATTTTGATTAATTTCTCTAAAAAATGAAAGCACTTTCTGAAGCACTGTGGAAAGAAAAGGCAGCAACAGTAGCCATCAACTGAGATAGATGTTCCATTTTATTTCTTCCATTTGAAAGACACTGATAACATGACTTTGATATTCTTAAAGTGAGCAGAATAAGGGCAGTAGAAGGAAAGCAGTTCAATTCACTAAAACAGCAGGATTGCCTGGAAACTAGACTAGAGCTTCCTGCCAGTCTGTAGAGTTAGATGGTGTAAAAAAGGACAGAAAATAACATCTTTAAGCAGGGAAGAGAAGCAAGTAGAAATCATGTGAATTAATAACAATGGAAGTGGTACTTCAGCTTTAACTATCTACCAAGATTATTCAGTCACATTGCTATGTATCTTTCAAGATACAGAACCAGCTTAAAATCCCCTGCCCTCCTATCTTCTTATTTCTCTCCTCCACAACTTCTGCAGAAAATGAGACAAATAACAGGCAGGAAAAAGAAAGGTTGTGATCCACCTTAAAAGACAGTATCAAAAGTCTAAATTTTATCATTTCATGTGATTACTGGATTTAAACATTTCTCTGCCATAAATACTTCACACTTACTCTCAAGAAGTTCAATTTGTTGATGAATCAGTATCTGGTCAATCTGTTCATGGTTGAAAAAATTAAATAGAATAAACAGTTAACAAGTTGTAAGTAAGAGAAATCTAGTTTCAAGAAGCATTACTGATTCATTTCAGAATGCAGATTTATGGATCAGTATATTGTCTAGAGGCAGATCATCTACTGGTAAAGCGTGCAAGTAGCTCACGTACCCCCCCCATCCTGTCCTCTGCCAAATTAGCAGAACAGTGTTTCAGGGCACTGGAGCAGATGTCAGAAGTTGTACCCAAGCTGGGCTGGCTACAAGCACAGAGGGCTCAGGCTAACTCAGCTACAGAGCCTGAGAGAGCCTCTGACACCACATATCCCAGCCGCTTACACTAGGAGTACATACAGACAAAAGCAGGAAAATAAGAAATTTTACAGCTATTACTCAGCTCTGAGAAACTCAGGATACACGGAAACTCAGGATACATGGAAACTCAGGATACATGGTCTCACGGCCTTCCCTCACTGGTGTCTTTTTTTTTTTTTGAGCAATTTGCAGATTTGGCAAAAATCCATCAGTCTTAAGCCTTGATATTTGCTCCTAGTGATAATATAAACTGCATTTTTACATTACAAGGACATATCCTGCAATTTGGAAACCGTTCTTATTTTGCTATTAGCATTCCCTATGTTGTGAAGTCTGACTAGCATCTCTGCTAACAACATTATGAAGAGGTGTGAAGAAAGCACCATGTAGAAAACTAAGCACTTTTAATGTGCTACAGTTGCACATAATATATACATTCATTATAGACACTTTGCCAAATCTCATTACATTTCACAAACGGTACCTTCTGAAATAGGAAAGATCTATGATAGCCCTGTGCCCCTAGTCCTTTAGCAGCTCACTTGACAGAAGAGTACTGCATGAAGTGCTGCAACCATAACAGGCATCTCTACACTGAAACATGCATCAATTGCATTACAAAAGGCTTCACTTAGCCCAAAAGCAACAACCCACGGAGCTGCAACAAAGCCACATACTTTTTTTATCTTTACCACAAATGCAGGCTGCTTCTCAGGTGAAAACCTGTTCTCTGGGGAAGAAGGAAGGGTGCAGGTACCTGTGTGAGGTATTGCAGTCCAGGAGGACAGTTGGGAAGAGGAGGAGGGATGGGCATCCAGATTGTTCCCTCCTTCACAATAGGCTGGTTCTGTATGGGTGGAACAGCAAGTTCAGATGGGACTCTCATGGCCTGTACGTGAAAACCATAGCTCCCTGCACCTGCGACACCTGGTGTGGTAGGAGAGATGCAGTTATTAAAGTTAGATGCTAAATTCTTTTGAATTGCCCAATGGATCTTCAAAAGAGTAACGTATTCACTATTTTGACCGATGAAGATTCTTAAGCATACAATACATTTCAATTATGAATAGTTTTGTGCAAAGAAGTTATACTGGATATGGATGGTCTAATCCCTCCAGACAAAACCAAACAAAACCAGTAAATGAATCATTATTGAATATAGCAGAAATTTTATTCACATAAAGACAGGCAATTCAAAAATTAGAAATAAATAAATGAAGGTTATTTTTAAATAAAGAAGACAGAAACCTTAAAATAGATTAAAAGTAAGAGCACTTACAAGTTGCCAGCTGAGCAAACAAGGAATTTTAAGACAAAGTATTCCTGGAATCATTTCTACTTATGTGATAGAAAATGTCCTTTTAGCAAAGTTCATCTGCAGTTTTCAAATCAAATGGGTGTGATCTAAAACCTGCACTTTCCCATTCTCTTTCAAAACTCAGGAAATCCACAACTCCTTCATGGAGGAGGTGCATAGTAAAGGAGGAAATAGTTCCACATTTTGTGAACGCCAAGTAAATCTTCTCAAGTTACCACTCAATAGAAAACACAAACTCTCAGGAAGCACTTCAGGGTCTAAGTGCCCAGCATCCCACCAGAGGGCACACACAGCATTGCCTTGGTGCTCACAGGCTACCCCACATCCCTGGCTGAGTGCAGAGCCCTGCCTTGCTTGCTGCAACACAGCCTTTGTAGCTGAAGCTGCTGAAGTTGCTGTTGTAAGTTACAGAACAAGAGCTATATCTTTTCCCTCACCTAATATTTTCCTGGTAGGCTGTAGGTTTTCACTCTGATAGAGAGAAATTTTATATTTTACTCAGAAGCAAGCACAGTGCAGAAGCCACAAAGTGTTATTTTTGTAGAGCTGTCCAAAGACAAATAGCTCAAGATACTGACTTGTAGATTTTAGCCCAAATCTGTTCAGCACCAATGTTTCACATTACATTCCAATACATAGACTGTTACATATGAAAGCTCACAGTGTGGACGTAAGCAGGAGAGTACCTCAGGTAATGTAAACAGCTGTGGCTTAAAATTCATAGGTGGCAGGAGCCCCCACTCTAGAGAAGGATTCACCCTTATGGAATATAACATAGCTTTTATGTCTGAGCACAGGCTTTGCACACAGACGATCTACTGCTGTCACGCATAAGTCTATGCACATACAATTAATGCTCCCTTGGCCTTCATTGCACAAGCAGCACATGCTCATTCCCTGCTGAAGCTAACTGTACTTTCAGACTTCAGATTGTCCTGCAACATGCGCAAGCTTTAACTTATGAACAGCACAGTAACTTAGGCCAAACAGTTTGCATTTTATCTACAACTTATGCTTTGAATCTGATTCTTAGACTTGGTTCTTCAGAAAGCAATTAGTTGCCAGAACATGAGAAGCTATTTAGAAGTGCTGCATTTTGAATGTGGAGCAGGAAATGAAATAGAAGAAAAGCAAATCAGTGCAAGGTATAACCACATCCAAAGTACAGCAATAGGGTAGGAAACAGGCACAAAATACATGGATCAGCAGAACAGGCAAGAGGAAACCAATTCTTTCTTCAGTTCTGGATTTCTAGAGAAAAGTCAAGTGAAATACTGGAATAGCGTATTAATTAAAAAAATCCAATCATCAGCAAGAAGCTGCCACACATTAATTGCTTTGCATAAGTACTACCACCCTAACAAACTCCACACAGTAACCACTGAGGAACATCCTCAGTTTTTAACTCCTACCACTGTTGGTACTGCTCAGCACCACAAAGGAAAAGATGACTTTTTAGCAAAACAGAAATTAACAGAAATGTTACAAAATTAACAGCAAAGAAGGAAATCAGATACAGTCACCCTTGAGAAATGAAACCTCACATTTCCCATCCTTATTTCCAGATATGTAGACAAGCAACCTACCTTGGTAAGTCCCAGGTGTATGCTGAGGGTAGCCATAGGGAACTTGATATCCTGGCACATGGTTAATGTTTGAAAATCCAGGTGCTAGGTCAGGTTTATGTGCTGGAAGAATGGAACATACACCGTGAGTATTGCTCATTTCCTCCTCCCTACAGTGAAAAATCCCCAACACCGCCTCCTTTTTCAGACTAGATGTAACAAAATTAAGCAGTGGTTTTCTGTATAGCAAAACCTGTATATATTTATGCACACTATGTGTATTAAACATCAGTATCATGTTTAAGAACTTAAAGGAGTTCTCATCCTTAATATGCAGAGAAAAAGCAGGTGTTGCACATGATGTCATGCAGATATCACAGAATCACAGGATAATTTAGCCTGGAAGGGATCTCTTGAGATCACCTAGTCCAAGCAGGGTCAGTTCACTGTCTGGACCAAAGGTGCCTTTGTTCATTTATATTTAGAAGCAGGCTTGTCCTGGGTTCAGCAGTAGCAGTCATTTTTCTCCTTCTTAGTAGTTGGTGCAGCACTGTGTTTTTGACTTGTGGC
>JAOEHY010050324.1:0-49900 GCA_025447955.1 Psilopsiagon aurifrons
ATGAGGAAGAAATTCTTTAGTGTAAGGGTGGTGAGGCACTGGAATGGGCTGCCCAGGGAAGCTGTGAATGCTCCATCTGTGGTGGTGTTCAAGGCCAGGTTGGACAGAGCCTTGGATGGTATGGTTTAGTGTGAGGTGTCCCTGCCCATGGCAGGGGGGCTGGACCTAGATGATCTTGTGGTCCTTTCCAACCCTAACTATTGATTCTGTGATTTTATCTGTAAGTCTGTCTGCAAAAGGAAAGTTAAAGGAGTCTAAGTTGCTATAAAATTTAAAGGGTTTTGAGTTGTTTTCTGTTTGTTTTTTTGGTTTTTGGGTTGTTTTTTTTTTATTAAATGAGCATTGCTGTTTATACCAGGCATCACTGCAGCTATAACAAAGATGAGACAATGCAAAGAGAGCAAAATGATTTAGAATCAGAAGACTGATATAGAAAAATGTAAGACTGACTCAAGTACCTAAAACTTGTAAAAGAATAATATTATGCTGATGTGTCTGGTTAGTTATTATACTAACAGAACTTCAGAAAACAGTTGGTCTATTACTGGCTTCACTTGTGTAAAGCAGAAGTCTTGAAGAAGACGTTTCAGTTGTCAGCATCTATGTCCTTGAATACCTTCAGAGAAAAGAGGAGGACTTAGAAAATACTGACTGTACAGCAGTCACCATTTGTAATCATGAGCTATTGCCTGAATCTATTAGCTATGAAGTCACTTGTTTGCCCAGTATAAATAGCCTAGAATTTCCTGCAAGGAAATTATATGAAGCATCAATAAGGAATGATATTACATTTTTAAGTCAATATGACTATCATTACTTGGCATTTATCTTTTCTTACTGATACCATATTTGGCAGCAAGTGTCATAGAAGACTATGAAATTGTTGCTCTGTGTTTTGTTTTCATTGGCGTTAAATTGGTCTGTTCAGTAATGGCAGTCATCCATTCTGCTTGGTTCTGTGGCTCCTTGGTATTTTCTTATTATTATTGTGCTTCGTAAAGAGAGCGATATGTAAAGATGAACTAGTGCTGTGATGTTTCCAGAGGCAGTTGACCATCAGAATATTTGGATAGAAAAGTTTTTGTACACACTCTAAAAGGGTGCACAATGAAATTCACTTCACTGCTGTGGATATACCTGGCTTGGCACTAAGACAGAAAAGCAAGGAACGGTTCCTGCAGCCCTGGGCTCTCTTTTGTGCTCTAGCTTCTCTGATCCTGTGGCAAAGACAGCCTAGACCTAAGAAGAAATCTCAGCTTATGGTAGAATCCTACATTTGATTATACTTGATTCGATTGCTGGCTTGTGCGCCTGGCATAAGGTGTTTAATGAAATATTAAGTTTGATTTCTCAATCCTTTTGTAGTCACTGTTGCCTTTGAAACATAACTGCCTATTAATCGCTTTGTACTTTTTAACTGCATAGTTTAAATGTAGATGCTGATATTTCAAGTACCTTTTTCAGCAACTAACTTGGATATGTAGGTTACTACAATACTTCCCTATGCTGAGCAATAACTTTGATGTCTCAGATGTGTTTACAAATATTGGCATTTTAATGTTGTGTTTACTTCCTTTCAGTTTCAAATAAGATAACATATATAGATAAATTTCTCATATCTTCCTAAGTAATATTTAGATCTTATCATCACATTCCAAAATGTCTACATTATGTGAGGCCTCTTTTTTCAGTAGAATTTTTTGCTAAATTCTCTGCTGTCATCACCATGTACACAAAGACCTTCTACAGGAACTTGGGATACATTTGAATAAACAATAAATTTTCAGAGTTCTCGGATATTTAAATATATAATTTTAATGATCCTTTAATAGTTCAGATTTGAGTCACTGAAAATTGCACATCAATTGTATTTACAACATGCAAGGCAAATTTGAAATTAACAGTGGTGTATAAAATTCAAAACATACTTAAACAGTTAATGGCAAAAGGTATGATCAGGGTGCATTAGAAATGAATGTGCAGGACTTTGCAACATAACTGTTTTTTATTCAGTTATAGGTGCCCAGCGCAGGAGAAGTCCCAGTGCCCTTGCCATTGAAGTATTTGAATCACATTTGGGAAGTCATATTTTACAGGTAAAAAAATGGCTTTTCCAAGAAAAATAAAAAAAATTATCTGGTCAAATTTCCGTCGATAACTTCAATAGTATTGTTTTCAGCTCTACTGTTAATGAGATTTTTTAAATTTTTTTTTAAGCTCATATTTCCTTCTTTTTAGAAAGCCCTTCTTTAACTGGAAGAATGTTAATGAGAGGGAGGGCAAGTATTATTTAGCTGAATCACAATATTTTGATGTTTGAACTGTACAGTAGGTGTTTGCTCGCAGAATGTGCGTATGTATTTGTATGTTTGTACAAAACAGGATTTTGTGTTTGTGACTTCATTTGCCTTATGTGTCACATCGAGATTTAGGGCTTTTCCCCCTCACTTTGGTTTATGAGCGCTGCTTTCCTCCCTGATATCCCAGTTGTGAGAATTATATATCACAAATTCTCAATTTGCAAGAGAAAAATAAACAGCATCATGCCTCTTAGATCTCCTTAGCTCTGAGATAAAAAATAGTTTGATATTTGTCTAAGAATTTAGTCACACCGTAGAATTCATTATATTCCCGGAAGATTAAACTGAGAAACAGTGACCCAATAGAAACATTCCTATGCATGCTTTGTTTTTTCAGGGTTACTACAACCTTTTTTAGGTTGCAGTAATCAAATGTGTAGCAGAAGTGGTTAAGAACAAAATGTGTTTTGTCAGCAAGGCAAAACCACAGCACTACAGAAATAAACCCCACATATTCTTTTCCAGTTGCAGCACTGGGTTGCTGCCTTTACTTAGCAATGAACACAGCTTGTCCGTGCAAATATATTGCTTGGTGTATTATCTTTTGAGAGGTACGAAAGAGGTAAATTAGGATATTATCATGAGAGATATTCCACTTAATTTGAAATGATTGAGAGCTACCTGTCTGTACTAACTCAGCTGTGGCATTCAATAGCACTGTGGATAACATCAGATTTTTCTCATCTTTATAAAGTAACTAAATGCAGAATAGCAACAAAAATAATTTAGGAAAACATGAAATTAATTACTGTAATTAATTTTTCTTTGGAACAAAAATCATGAATGAAGTAACTTACCTAGTTGTACACCCTTGGCAGAGGACTAGGCCAAGGTTTTGATTCTGTAAGCAAATACTTGTGTTATAGTTGCTGTATCAAAAGATATCTGTACCAGTATCTACAGTGCTGTGTTTGCCTATAAAACAGAACTGCTGTTATGCAGTCTCATAAGTGTAGAAAAAATGAAGAAATGGCAGTTTTGTGATATTTCAGTTTATGCAATTTGTCAGTGTGCTGCTTTGGGTATGTGAGCATGTACCGTATATCCTATATGTGTGGTTTTTACAATGTGAATTATAGCAAATATTTAGATAAAAACTTGTTGAGACAGACTTATATGCATTCCTTTGGTATTATGCATGACTCTTTAAAATGAAAAAGAACTAGGATGGACACTTAAAAAATACTTGACATTTGAATTTTTCATTTACAGCATTTTTAAACAATTAGTGATTTTTTACTTAAGCCAGGTTCCCCTTTTGATTTTGATGGAGATATTTGGGGGTTTTTTTGGGGTTTTTTTGGTTATGTTTTTATTGTTTGTTTAGTTGGTTGGTTGGTTTTGGTTGGTTGGTTTTTTTCTATGTGATAATGTGTTTTCAGGATATAATTTGATCATGGTACTAGTAAAAAATACCTGTATTGCTCTCATAATTGAGGATTTTCGGTCAAAATCACCATCAGCCTCATATTAAATATCTCTTGAGGTGTGGCCTTTTCAGAGAGGGTGGTGCTTTTACCAAATTACTTCCATTAATCTCTCAATTAATAGAAAATTCTGCTCTGACATTTAAAAAAGAATAGACTGTTGATGGATGAAGGACAAAATGAATTAATAATGGTGGCAAGTTTATCATGATATGTTAAAATCATGTCTTATTTTAGCAGAATAATCAACACTTGGAGAGAAAGTCTAGGTCATGCGTTCAAATGCACCACTCTTAGCAGGTCTGAACAAACTTCAGAGTATTGCCTTGTGGCCTTATTATGTAGATAATAGAAAATGATCTCCAGAAGACTGATTTTTGAAACAACGAGACAGATTCTTTGGTGTAATACAATTATGACAAGTTCTCATTTAGTCTTCTGCTCCTGGAAATTATTTTCAAAGCAGTATTGTCATAAGTATTGTTTGCAAGTGAAGTAAACAACCTTGATTATACCTTGGGAATACCTGTGTTTGATTTCAAAGTCTGCTGAGGAAGTTGACTTAATGCTTAGTTTGTTTAATTCCTTTTACTATTAATATTTTGAAGACCAAGTTAAGTGTAAACTCAGAAATTAAGGAGCCTCTCTAATCCTTCTAATATTTTCATACTTCAAAATTTATTTGAGAAGCATAATACAGTATGTGTAAGAAAAGTCGTTTTAGTTTGTTTATAGTAATGTTGTAAAAAACAGAAATGGTGTCACATCTTGTGATATTTTACATCTTAATTCTACAAGCAAGTAGTATCAGTTAGCTATGCCTAAAAATTCCCAAGCCACAGCCAGTTGCTGCGTATCATTTCGGGCCTACAAGGATACCGGAGAGGGATTCTTCATCAAGGACACTAGTGACAGACAGGACAAGGGTTAAACAGGAGAGATTCAGGTTAGCTATAAGGAAGAAGTTCTTTACTGTGAGGGTGGTGAGACATTGGAACAGGTTGTCCAAAGAACTGATAAATGCTTCATCCCTGGCAGTGTTCAAGGCCATGTTGCACAGGGCCTTGGGCAACAAGGTCTAGTGTGTGGTGTCCCTGTCCAGGGCAGCGGGGTTGGAACTAAATGATCTTGATCTAAGCTCCTTTTCAACTCTAGCCATTCTGTGGTTCTGTAATCATGCTGAAGAGATTCCCACAGTAGGCTTGAAGCCAAAGATGCTATCCTCTTTGTGCTTATGGAAAAAAGACACCACGACACATGAATGCCCAAATACCAGATATCAGAATCTTCACATTTAAAAGTATTTTAAATGCTTACCAAGTAAAATCACCTGAGTGATGAACCATAGAAATGCTTGTAATAGAGGAGAAAAATAGATGATGGCAATATGTTAATTTTGGGAAGGTTTTTGATTTGCCAAATTGTGTGCTTCATCTTCCACATTCTTCTTCAGGGAGTTAAAATGAGAAGGGACTTCTAGTAAAGACATCTTCATTTGTACATTTATATATGTATATATGATATTTGTTTATTAAATAAATCCAGTAAAAAAATATTGCTTCTGGTACCTGCCGTTCAAAAATTTGGCTGAATTGTTTGGCCTGATTGTGAAAATTAGCAAGAAGATCATAATTCTTTTCAGGGCCCCTGTTTTTTTTCTGCAACTTCATTGCTATTGAGAAGGTGGGGAAAAGGGTCAGTAACCCCATATTCTTCATATAATCAGGAATGATCAGGAAATGTAGAACTAAATATAGAGAAAAGGGAAAGTTAGTGAATATATTTGCATATGCAAATTAGCTTAATTGATACTGCTTGCCTCTACAGGGATTTTTCATTACAAACTGGAGTGCTACATTGTTCAGCTCATATTGAGTAATTTAGTAACTAATGAGACCAGTTTGCACTAATTTGCATATGATAAATGAGCTTAATTGCAGTAAATAACTTGGAGGCATAATTACTTAATTTTCCTGTGTTGCATGGCTTTTAAGTTCACATATGAACAACTCAAGATAATTTTGCATATTTAAATTAGTTGCTTTTGAAATTCTTGAACAAAAAAGAACACACCTTACAATTTGAACTGTAAAACAATTAAAAGTAACATGTACAGTATTTTAAAATAAAATCTAATATTTTTTTTTAAATTATTTCCTTCTCTAAAAATGCCTTATTAAAGAATAAATACTTGGATTTAGACACAATGCAATAGTTTTAAAGATGGAATAGAATAGAAAAATGTCATTAATAATGATAATAGAACTGTGTATCTGAACTGTAGGTAGCAGTACATGGTTTGTATGTCTGCATACAAAAGTGGAAACTTTCATAATTGCATTCTTTGCTTCAGCAGTGTCTATTCAACTGTTAATAAACTGTAGCACTTTCATATAACATTATACTACTGCGCACAGTGACTTAGACACTAGTTGCCTTAAATTGTCTATACTGTGTCCTACCTCTACCTAGTTTAGTGTGAAGAAATCCTTAAATCTTAGAGATACTGAAGTGTCAGCGCAACAAAGATATCTCTCCTTTTTCTTTCTTTTTTTTTTTTTTTTTAAATTTTTTCTTGGTAGACTTTTGATAGAATTAAGATACTGAATTAGACAGGGGAGAAAATCTCAAGTACCTGACTACCAAACTCAGAAACAGTGAGATTTGTTGTGCACTCGTGATTTGCAATTGGATGACAATCACTGAATTCTTCGTCTGCGCCATTAAGGGGCCCCTCTACCTCCCTAGAAACTTTTCCTAAGACTTCTTGAATGTTGTCTTGGGAATTTTGAGGCTTGCATTTACCTTGTACCTTTTTCTCCCGTAAGAAAGTATTTTGTGATGAACAAAGTTCATTGTAATAGCAGTATCAAATTCAAGGAGGGAAAAAAGTCAGGCTCCTATTAAGATCAAAGGAAAGGCAACCTCAGTGTACACATTCTGACCTCTTATGGGCTGTTTTCTTCATTGTCATTGAGTCAAAAGTCGCAAGACACAAACCACTTAGCTTGGATGGAGGTGTTCACAATTCAGAGACTTATGGATGTAGACCAGATCCTGTACTGGATGTCCAGGTTGATCCAGTAAATTCAACTGTAGTATGCAGAAGGGCCTGTAAGCCCTTGTTTTACTTCCTAGCAGCCTTTAAATCAACATGGACTTGGTCATGTAGTCTGGAATGGGAGCAGAATTTGAGCTACTTGGAAGCTTTGTCTGGCTCAAGTGCTGCAGTTTGGCTTTAATCCATGCAGTGATCCCAGGCTTTCCATGAATGAAAGGCAATGTGATATTTCGTAAACATACTTCACATCCTTTTCACTCCACTGGAAGCCTTAGTTTATGGATGGAACTTCATGGAGATTTAAATGTGTCATTGCCTCCAACCTATAGAGAAGCCACAGGCTATTACACCTGTTGATGTTATTTCAGCTTTTCTGAACAAAGAAACAAAGCACCTATACCTCAGGGACATAAGAAGCCTGACAAATTGCTAGCATTGTGAACAACTGAAACATGTTGTTCATTTATTTATTTTAAATTAATTTTATTTTATTAATGCATCCAACACTTATTAAGAGTAATGTGAGACTATACAAATATATCCTCTATGTCAACATAGTATTCTACTGTTCTGAGGGTGGATCCTTTATTAATTGTGAGGTAAATGTGTGAGATGAATACAACATCTCTGGTTTCTAGTGAATCATTCCAAGTGATGCCACTACCATATAGAGTAGCTTAGACTATATCTGAGTCACCAGATTATTTTCGGGAACATGTCAGATAAGCTTAAGTTTCCTCAGGATAAAGGAAAATTAATAGCAGTCTCCTAATTCCAAGGGAGCACTCTAACAGTCTTCTCTTTGCAAGTGACTACTATCTCATCCACCTCCACACCTAAAGTAAAAGAAATCTGTGTCTATGATTGGCATAGGCGAAAAGAGGAAACAATCCATTATACAGTTCTCTACAGTTCTTATTCATGCTCTGATGATGCTATTTACCTATAATAACTAGATTAGAATATAGTAAGACAATGACACTATTCTAAAAACATCTGGATGGAGACCATGCAGGTAGAGTTTCTATACATTGTAAACATGAATGTTCCACAGGCAACCAGTTTAGATGGTTGTGCAAACCTATGGATCTTTTTTGTTAAGACCGGTATCAGTGCAGATACAGTATCAGAGCAGGTTTTTTGCTGTTTTGCAGTAATGAATTATTGTGGATGAAGGTAGAAGAGATGCACATAATTAACAGTGTCATGGAGAACCAGAAGTTTCTTTCATAGTGAAAGCAAGTATTAATACTTTGCCCTCTAAGCACACTGTTTGGGATTAAAATCAGCCATACAGTGTGGATAATCATAACTAAGCAAGAAAATACATAGTTCTAGAACTTGCCTTCCCCCACAAATGTTTGAGGATTGTAAAACTTTGGAGTGTTTCAGTTAAATACCAGCAGTAGAAGAAACAAGTACAAGCTGACCTTAAGTTCAGAGGTGGTTCTGTGGCTGGATAGGCTATAGGTGAGGGGAAATCTCATTTCTTACGATATTTGAATTATTACAGGGAACCCCATCTGACAAGAAAATGAAAAAAGAGGGGAAAACAGGAAGGTTTTTGGGTGCTATAAAATATTAGGGAGACGATTTATTTTCTCATTTGCTTTCTTCTGTTGCTCCGAGTAGTGTAATGAGGTTATCTCTGTATAGCACTAGTCAACACAAAAATAGTGACATGAGACTAAAGGTGAGGAAGCAGCAGCTGATAGTGCTGATAGAAGAGTTTTCCAGGCTGTGAAAGGTGTTAGCAGAAAAGGCTTCTACTTGCATGGAGATTTATGAAGGGCAGTTACTAATGATGTCAGTGGTACCCTTTCTGAGGACGAAGATTGACTATTCAGCTTCTTTCAGCCTGTGTTGTGTTAAAGCAGTAGACTGCCATCTGACCTCTGCTAGTGTGTGTCAGAAGCATGCAAAAAGAGGAAAATGTTAAAAAGGTGTCAAAACTTAGGATATGTTGAAGAGCATATATCTGCGATCTCTGAAAGTAAAGATTCCTGGGATGAAGTAGTGGTTAAGTTACATATCAGAAGCCAAAAATAAAGTGGAAGTTAGAGGAAATAGTTGTTACAGATCAAACTACACAGCAAAGCAATCCTGAACTACTACTTGGCAGGGAAGAACTGTGTGTAATGCAGCAAGACAGAGTACCTAGCAAGTCAGAACTGAAGGTTTGGTGATGACAGAAACTTCTGTGAGGGAATTTCTGTAAGGCTCACATGTAGTATGCTTGATATACTTAAATTCTGAATCTTCATCAGTTTTATTCCTCTGATTAAGCGGCATTCAAGTACAAAATCAAAGGGGGCACTAGTTGCTCTCAACAAAGTGCTGTCAAAAAATTGAACCTAGTAAGGGAGAAAACCAGACACTTTATCTACATCTCTATCCAAAATCAAAAGCATTCAGTATGCAACTATGTTTTATCTAGAAAAGATGGCAATTTTATAAAGTTCAAATTAGTCATTCAGAATCAGCAAAAAAACAGTAATAAATAGAATGCTGTAATGTCTTAGAATAAACTGAACAAAAATTATGGTTTTATGATGTAAGAGATCAGACTGTATACAAGTAGGGAAGTTCAACCTTCTAAAATGGATACAGTTTCTAAGTGGACAGGACCAAAGAAAATAATCTGGATTATTTTATGTAGATTAAATTAGGAACAAAATGTTAAAAAAAAAACCAAACAAAAAAACAAACACACAAACAAAACCCAAAACCAAGCACATAAACAGGGCAGAAGAATGTCACTATATAGCAAGTGTTATCTTAAGAAAAAGATAGACATGTAAACTACTTGGAAACAGTAATTTGTGGTGACGTGAAATGTCTGGTTGCTAACTGCTCAAACACCTCACCCAAACACTGTGTAAAGGCAGGAAAACAGTATAAATGCGAAAAGAGCTATAGGCCTCTGGTAAGAACAGATTAGTATCTTGCTTTTCAGTGTGCCTTTCCAGGGGTAAGGCATCTCCAGTAGCAGTTTTCTCTTTATGATTTAAGGGTAGATACTATTTCATCTTTCTGCAGCTATGTATATAATCTACATAGGAATCTCTTCAGGTTTGATCACCAGTCTCTCTTCAAGTACTATGTAGATTGATAGTCCCCTCAGAAGATCATCCTCTTGTAATAAAACAGTAAATTCTTTTACCTGGTGTTAATTTATTTAGAACTTTAGAAATCTAATTGTGCATTTTATACTAGTGTAAGTAATTCAGAATAATGGTAAGTATTTGCACCTGAAAGGAGCCATAAAAAGCTCATTCATGGAAATTTTAACTCTGTGGGCCTCTGCTCACTGTTGGATGCTCTTCTGCATTTTAAACATGTAAGCACCACTGAATGCTATAATATGTCTCTCGTTTTACACCAGTTTAACGGAGGTTAGCCTGATATATTGCATATTTCTAAAACCGGCTAGGAACGAAGGCTGGATCAGTATCTTAAAAGGTTAAAGGAGTTGCACACACAACATTGTTACAAGGGACATCTCAGGTCCATTAGCTGGAGCACATAGCAAGAGGATTTTCTGGGTTCTGGAGACTGAAAAGGTGCTAATTTACATGCCCCAATTTGTCCCAGTCACAATAAGTGCATCAGATTGACTCCACAAAGGCATGGCTTTCAATCTGGATGCAAAGGTACAGTGTTCTAGCAGTTGCTGCCCAAGGGGTTATATGGTAAAAGGAGACTGGGGGACGGGTGGGAAATAGCAAATTGTTTTGCAATTGGAGCTTGAAGCCATACACTTAAACCTGAATTTTATATGGCAAGTCTATATAAAAGCGTGCAGTTTCATTTAATAAAAAATATTTGATCTGAGCAGGACACAGCATACCATAGCGTGTCATTTAATTCCTGAGAAAGTATTTGAAGAAAATGACATATCTCAGCACTGTTTGTTGACCGTTTTGTTGTCACCTGCTGAGTGTTGTCATTTCCATAGCCAGTGGGCTGCATTGAATCAGACAGAGGGAATAGGTTATTAAAAGAAATGGAGGACTTTCTGCAGCCTGTAGATGCTGAAGGAGGAATTTTTCTTCAGATACATCAAAAAAACTCTATTTAATGGAGTCTACATTCAGCTATGATTTGGGGTTTAGCCCTATTTCACTCTGAAGTAAGGTGGCTTGAAAAGTATAGACAGCATAAACTAATGTGTAGGTTCACCAGAAAGAATTACACCTTCTATAGTGTTTGTAAAGATGCAGGTGAGGACAGTAAGTGTCCTGGATTCAGAATGCCTTGTTTCTTTCTTTCTTTTCCAATCACAGCATTCATCAAGAAGGGAAAAGGGTGTTGATTTTATATAAATAAGTAAAAATGTGGAAAAGTATATTTCATAGCCATGCTGTGCAAGTTAACTGATATTTTTCTTTACTTCCTTGAAAACGTTGATGACAGTTTAGAAGATTACTATATACCTAATTTCAGGTCTTATGAAAACAAAAAAGCACTAGAAATACGCTTTTTAAGCATCCTTTGTATTCCTTGGCTATGAAAGTGAAGGGCAGCGGTATGTGCCCTCTTTTTCCATGGGAGATGACAAAGGGATAATGTTGAAGTCTGCATACAGGGAACCCTTAGGTGGAAGGCACAGTTGAGACTCATGGGTTTGTTTGCTTGTTTGTTTGTTTTTCCAACTGTGAGGTCTAAATTGATATAAAAATGAAATACTGACATGGAAGCTGTGTGTTCAGCTTGCCCAATTGCGGTAGAAGCTGGAGCTCCAGATGCAGTCCTGCATCCTCTGGATTTTACTTGTAAAGTGCAAGCACCTTTACACAGACTTTAAATCACGTAACATTTAAAGGAATATAAATATTTTTTATATAAATGAGTCAGGCTTGTAGAGCAAATTCTCTGTTCTGATGTATATTATCTCAAAACTAGATTAAAAGTGGTTGTTTCCATTAGTTGCTGCTAAAATGTCACTTTATGAGAATTTCTACTTCTACAGAAAATAAAAGAGAGGCTATGAAAACAAATGATAACATTTCCAGAACTGAGGTAATTGTGTATAATTACATTGTATCGCATTTTCTTTGGGGGAATATTTAATAAGGTCACATATGCAAATCAATGCTGGCTTTTATTCATTAATTATGCACAGCATTTAGCCAATGGATTGTCATTGTCTTTCATGGTTTTTTCGTACATTATTGTAAGACTATACCTCTTTGATAGAGTCTGAATTCAGGTTTGATTTAATGAATTGTAAATCCTTTCCAACATATTATAGGTAGTCATTTAAAGAGTGCATCATTGGCTTGCTTTGCACTTAGTATTTGTTATTCCCTTCTTCCTTTCAATTGTATCTTCTGCTAAATATAAAGGAGTTTAATCTTTATGACTACATTCGTGTTTTCTCGAGCACAGAAGTGGTGGATTATTTGCCTTCAATGCACACTCTAAGGAGAAAAAAAAACTGTGATGAGTCTATGTCTAGAGTTCAGAAGTCCTCCTCACGTTTCAAGAGAGGCCTACAGCAGAGAACAGTCATTATTATGAAGGACACCTTTGCTGTAGCGTTTGTCTCGTAGCCCAAAATAGTTGATAAAACCATTTTGATGTTATGTTGGCTTTCAAAAAAATAGCATTAAGTGAAAGTTTGTTGGTTTTTTTTCCCACTTAAGTTTTTCCCCTCTTACTGTATGTGGTGTAGGAAGTGGGAAGGAGGGAGGCACTAAGAGTACAGGACTGGTCAGCTTTCTTCAGGCTATGAATGCTAAATAGTCCATAGTAGTTTGAAAGCAGTGTTAGTTTTATTGAAAATGAATGAAACAAAGCCAGAGTTTGCATGGAGACCTGATACATAGCATACCTGTAATCAAACAAAATCAAAGACAGAGTATGATCCTCCCATTGAAAGAAAAAGGCTAAATATTATTCTAAATATAAATAATAGTTACCCAAATATATATTAGAAAATAATTCCAATTTTCAAGGTTACAGTGTTGTATAGTCTATCAAAAAAGGAAAAAAAAAACTTGGTTTCATTTTATAATAACACCCAAGCTTATTGTCCTGAAAATTAAAGTCATATTTCCGTGGGTTTTGTGTCTAATTTCTTGCAAGTAGCCATTTTTTATGTGTTGCGGCTCGCACACAAAAATAAATGTTTTCAGTTAAACACTGGTTGTAGGCTCCTAAAGCAAAAATACCTGTGAAAGATGAGACCTGTCCATCAGCTAGCCAGCAGCAGGTACTATGCCTTCCTTAGAAAGGCCTGCTCTTGTCAATGGCATTTGAGGGCATTGGAGGGATTCTTTTTTGTGGCTACTTAGGCCCACATGCATTTGCATTTTAGGGTGCAGTAGTCCCCGTTAGGTTGGCCACATGCTGTGGGAGGGGAAAGGGGTTGCTTCATGTCTAGTCCTTGTACATTTAGGCTACTGACTTTGTACTGCCCCTCACATTTCCAGTGTTTGCCAGCAGCTAATTAACCGCATTTGGCATTCATACTACAGAAGTTTCCCCAACTCCCAAACAGATTATTCCTGAGGAGGGTATGAATTATCTACATGTAGGAGGCTTGGCAGCAAGTGACTGTAGCTGCTATTGCTGAATTTAGGAGCATGTATACCCTTAAGCCCTGCTCTGAAATGGCATTCAGTGACCTCCCTCAGGGAGAGGCTGTGATTTTGGAGACTCCAAATGTAAATGGAAAGTGGCCTTTCCCATTTCTTACCTGAGGAAATGATTAACATTTCTTAATTTATGGGTATTATTAAGCTTTGCTCCCAAGTATAAAGGTATTGTTGCATTCTCAAATCAAGGGGAAAAAAACTCACACTTTCTGAGAATAAGAAAGAAAAACAGTTGTAACAACATTTTAGTTAAAGAGCACTTTATTTTCTTAGTGTCAAGAATCTGCCTGTCAGGAGTGATGCATGCAAATTTTGAAGTAGATGTAAATAATGATGGTGCTTTTTTTGTCTTGTTTGTTTGTTTGTTTGTTTTGAGGGGGGGAAGTTGTTTGGTTTTTTGTTTGGTTTTGGTTTTTAGTTTTGAGGGTGTTTTTACCATCAAAGCGTTTTAATATGGTATGTTTTTCTTTTTATAATAAAGTCTTTGTGGTGACATCCAAATCTTATACTTGCAATTCCTGGCAGTACGTCTAACAATAAAAAATTGTTTAGGATTAAAAAAGCAATGGTTGGTATCAGCAGAGCTCCTTAGCCACTAGACAGGGAATAACCATTTACACATTTTATAGATTCAGTGCACCTGCAAGACTTCATCATCTGTGCCTAAATCACCAGGAACAGTAGAAATACTGGAATTTGGTAATGTAGTGACGTATAAAAGCATTAAGGGGTGCATACTATGCTCAGATAGTACTCCTTAATAGAGAGAAACCACTCACTAATCCAAGAAACATGACTACAGGGCAGCAGCAGGCTGACCCACTGCAGACAATCGGGTTTATCAGCAAAACCAGAAGTAGAGCCAGAAAAGGAAAGCTGACATCCAGATGCTGGTGATACAGGCATCCTACCCAGACTTGGACATATGGGTCCTGCATCTGTCAGTGTTACACCAGCAGTTGGCTCCCAACCTGGAGCAGATTCTATATTCCCAATGAGGTATAGATCCCAGCCAGCACAGTCACTGAATGGATAAGCCAAGTCTTCTGAATCAGTTCTGTTATGTTTGAAAGGCCAATTTAGGTCAAAAGATCTCCTGTGAGATTGTGCTCTTCCTATTCATGGAGAGATTGTGATGCATAAGGTTTTTCCTGCTTATGCAGGCATATAAAAAGCAGTGGCACAATGAGGAAATGACAGCATTCTTTAAATGCCAAAGGAAGAGAATCATTTGAAAGGACTGGAACTTAGCACGTGTTTTTTCTCATGTGAAGAAGAAACTTCGTTTATATTTACTTGTTCATTCTCCTGGGAGAACCAGTCTGGATTCCTGAATCAGCCTTGATCTTCAAAAACCCTGAAGTAACTTCTCTTTATTAAAGAAGTTTTCTTCCTATACTGTGCAAGTTTCAAAACCCTGTGAAGGCTAAATCCATTTGTGCCACACTGAGCAGTCTCAGAGAGTGAGAAAATCCTGTGACAGAGATAAGGACTCCTGCCTCCCCTCTTCCCTGTATTTTCTCCTTCAACAAGGTTCTTTATCCAATACAGCTTTTCACTGGTATAACTAATAGGAGGACTGTCTTTCAAAGAGTTTGAAGTAGAAGTGTTAATTAAAGAATGAATGCTTGACACCATGAAGCATCAAGGACGCTCTAGGACTGAGAAATGCAGCACACTGGCCTCCTTTACAGGATGAAGGAGTAAAAGAACTTGGAATGGAGGCTTAAACCATCTTCTTTAATTGGCTATCATCTCCTGTAGCTGTATACATCAGTGGAGCATTTACTTCTTGCCTGACTTAGATCCATAAACTCATTTGACAGTAAGCAAAAAGTGGTCAAAATGCCATAGCTGAATTAACCCTTGAATAGACTTAAATGAATTCCTTCACAGAGAGAGGGAGGAGTGAACTGTGAGCATGAACACGTGCTATTTTTATCAGCTCTCCCCCACAGCTTTGGTTATATGTTTTTATTTTGAAAATTTCTGGTCAAATCTTCCTAATACAGAATTTTTGCGGTTTATGGGGATTATTGTGTGAGTTTGGAGGGCTGTAGAAGTTTCTTCTGTTCTAAAAGAGAGCTGTACTGGAAGGATTCCTGACAGTGCAGCACATACTTCATAGCTCTTTAAATAAAAAATGACAATCCTTTAAAATAAGTAGCCAAAAATTATTAATTCATTTTGCTAGTACTGCAAAAATTTTAAGTCATTTGGAACTAATATGGCTTGGCATGCTTCTACCTTGGGGATTTCATTGAATCTTAGCAATTATGTACTTTTAAGGTGTTGTTAATAAAAACAACAATAATATTTCTGTCAAAGGTGTGAGTTTATGAAGTGTGTTTTTCATTTTAAGCAGTGCTTATAATGATTGACAGAAGGGAGAATTTTGTTTTGTTTTAAAATGGAAAGGCTTCAAAATTTAAAAACTGAGGAATATAAGAGAAAGAGAAGGCACAATGCCGATCTTCTACTATTTTGACTCATTAAGACACAGGCAATGTATGTCTTTATAAACCTTTCTTGAGATAAATAAGGACATAAAAATAGAAACTAAAATATCCTCTGCTCACTTTGTTTTTTTCTGTACAATAATAATGATCCTTTGTATTTCATTTAGTTTGTCTTTAACATATGTAGTACTTTGAATATTAGTTATTTGGTTGTCCTGCTGTGATTTGTAACGTACAATTTTAGAGATGTCACAGGTGTCTATTACCTTGATCTTATTTCTTATAAAGCATTTTAGGCATTACTAAGGAATAAGCTCTTCATATCAGGGGAAAAAAAAAAAAAAAAAGAGAAAACTGTGGAGGTAATTCCCCAGAAAATCTCTTTTTGGAAAGTACTGAAACCTATAAAACTGTTCTGCACTACTATTTTGGTGATTGTGCTGTTTCATTAAACTGTATTCATTCTTAATGCTTTCTTACTACAGACAAATTGTATCTTTCCTGGCATAAACAGTACATTTAAACCAAATCACCTGTGTGATGTCTGGGGCATGCAGAAGGCTAACTTTAAAAATGGAAGGCATTTCACAACTATGAAATAAGCCCTAATTGTCTAGAACTATATTTTTTGAGTATTCCCCAGATCTTAGCATGTCAAAAGAGCTCAAACTAACATTTTTTCCCCGTGATATAATGTAGCAGCCACTGTATTAATAAATTACTATTTTCATTAAAATTTTAGGTGATGCTATTTAGTGTGTATTCAGGTTCTCTGTGTTTTATTCATTTTAACTGATGTATTCTACAGGCTCCCTGAGGAAAGGCAGACCTGGGTGCCTGCATGTTTAACTGTCTTTTCAGGCTGAAGGTTCAGATACAAAACTTCTTGGTTGTCACTGTTCAAAACAGGAATATTGAAAGGAAACCATTAGTGAGCAACAATGCAGATTATATTAATAGTAGGTTAAAATAACTGTCAGCAATACTATGGTAGGTTTCTATTTTGCCATGCTGTCCAAAGGAAGAAAAAAAAAAAAAGATACGCCTGTGAAATTCAGCAGGCATTGAAGACGGCTGCATAAAGATACAAGCATTCCTTTATGACCAAAATTTTAGGTTTGTGATCCATTTCTGTGACCTCCTCAGCATGATTCATACTACAAAAGATCCTGAAGTGGGGTAATAAACCATGTGTCAATGTTCTGTTTTTGCTCTTTTTTTCCCCTAAGTGCTATGAAGTATTGGCGCCGAGCTAAACTTTTAGGTCAATGTGTTAAATGTTTAACTAGTCATCCAAAGTCGAATTCCTCCATGAACTTTATGCTGCAGGAGCCAGAGTATGTAGTTAATGGGACTTTAAATATTCAGTCCAAATAAAAGATGAGAATACCTAGAACAGTAAATTAATGGAGCTGACAGAAACGTATGAAAATGCATTTCAGTGTTTAGCTTAAATTCCAGAAGTGCTACATTCTTTTGTCAAAACACAGAAGTTCTCAAATACATGTGTGTGTGTGTGTGTGTGTGTGTGTTTATATATATATAAAGGAACCTCTCAACCCAAACTTTGTATATTACATGCTTTATTTTGGTAGAAATATATAAGTTGGCAGAGGGCCTAAGACCTTGTCCTGCTGAAATGCATGAGAGTGTCTTTAATAGAAGTTTACTTCTCTAACTTCTAACACTTTGTTAAGAAACGGGAAATGTCCTCCACTGTGTGGACCTCTCAAATGTGGGTAATTCAGTACTGTGGCTTCTCTCACTCTTTTTTTAATACTGTTTAATCCACTGATGCCAGTGGATACTTCTGATTCATATCATTATTAATGAACCAGTGCTGAAAACTCTGCACTCCTGAAAGCACATATTGTCTCTCTGGCCAATCACTTTGGATAAAGTGAATTGTGTTCTGTGCTTCAGTTCAATCCTATGCTTAAGTTTATGCTTGACTTACAAGGTGCTTAAATGATTCTTTTAATGGATACATGTAAGCAGAGACAAAAGATTATGGCAAGAATGATTCAAGAAGTAGTACTAAGAATGGAATGCCATTAGCTGCTGATGGAAAATAAATATATTCTGGTGTTGCAAAGGCCTTTACAGAAGAGCATAACAGGTTGCGTTACAGATTGAAAGATTTCCTACTTCAAATGAAGAGCCTCTTTTAAGAACAAGTTCATTAATAATTCCTTGTCAGTATAACAAAATCATTCACTAAGATTTGTTCATTTAAGATAATTTCCTTGGTTTATTTTGTGCAAGCATATATTACCCTAATTTCTGCTTTCAAAGGGATAGTTATTTCCTGTTCAGCTATTTTTTTCCTTTGTAGTTTTTGCTGATGTTGTATTTTTACTTCTGCTCATGTGACAATCTTAGCTTATGCAACTGTTGAGCCATTTGAGATAGGACATTTTTCAACTGCACCTGCTAAACACTTCTAGACTGATTTGACATGAAAAATACCTGTCTGTTGTCATCAACGGGTATTTTCTTTTATTACTGATGGAGAAGCAATATCAGTACCTAATGAGGTTGTCACACAGCTTTCTCGTATCATTCTCAGATTGCTTTCTTCAGATAGCTTTGCAAATCTAGAAAATTATCTTCAGCAAGGGAATTTTCCTTGACAACGGAATTATTTGGGAGTGGTTGTGTTTTCTTCTTATTCACTTAATAATTTTTTCCTTTCTTCTGCGATTTGAAACCTGGAATACCTCAACCTGGGGTGCCAAAATAACAGTGCCTTTGAAAAAGATGGTTTTAATGTTTAAGTTTGGTTACCGTCTTTCTCCAAGTTGGCAGCATATTCCTTAGGTCACTAAACATACATTAGGTCACCATACAAAGCCTGAAATATTTTCTTAAATCAGTGATCACTTGATTTAAAGTCTTTTGGTGGAATGTAGCCTTACTTTTAGATAAGTGTGAAAATAATGAAATCCAAACTGTTCCGTAATGTAGAATTTCTCCAGGAAATCATTCATTTAGTGAAAATATCGCAACTGCTAGTATCAAGGGGAGAAGGAATGTAATGCATTTATTGAGAACAATTGTGTCTATATTGCCTAGACTGTCAGGTCAAGTTCTCTTATGAGAGTTTTACAGTAATACTTGTTTTTTTCCAGTGGAGCTTCAGGGTTAAGTTGTGGGACCAAATACCACCATCCGTCTTCAAAACATCTTAATCATGAGTAGCCTGTGTCCTATTAAAATTTTTCTGAACATAATTTCTAAAAGTAATGGTTCATAAAAATATTGGCAGCTTCCTCTCTGAGAAAGACACCTAACTGAGACTCACTGTTTGTTGAAACTATGAAACTCCTATAGTTCCGTTAGATTGTTGCCATGGCGTTCTGCTTTGTGTGATTGCCCGCAACCAAACTAAGATGCATTGATGGATTATTTTAATTCAGACTGTCCATGGTGGAAATGATTGCTTTAGTAAAAGAAGGAATATTATTAAACATAACTTAATACCTTAGAAAACCATTCTTCACAAAACATTT
This sequence comes from Psilopsiagon aurifrons, assembly GCA_025447955.1. Taxonomy (NCBI): domain Eukaryota; kingdom Metazoa; phylum Chordata; class Aves; order Psittaciformes; family Psittacidae; genus Psilopsiagon; species Psilopsiagon aurifrons. The sequence continues at coordinate 19,422 of JAOEHY010050324.1, forward strand.
TTAATATTTTTTTATAAATTTTAGGATTTTTAAAAAGCGGTGTGTTTTCCTAGGGAAAGGAGTCGTCTTTCTAACAAAACTGAGATATTTATCCATAGGACTTAACATATTATGAAAATGTATTATGATACTGTAAATATAAACTTTAAGCCTATGTTACAATGCTGGTAATAAAAAAGGTAGTCTATAAGTAAGAAAAAGTAAATCTCTATAAATCTCTATTAAACTTGGAAAATAAAACAAATAAAAGATTGGCAAAAACTTCCTGGTGAAATATATAGACTGAAGTTCTTCATATTTGGGAAGAATCATGCTCGTTTTATAGCAAGAGGTTATCAAGTGTGTAAAATTTAAGCAACATTTGCTAAAGGTGTTTTATATAGGAACACTCAGAGAATAATTTCAGTGCAGTTGTTGTTTGTATCTGCCTTCTCTAGAAACTCAGATCTTTTTATGGCCCAGAATCATGAATGTAAATCTGAATGACATGCATTGAAATATACAGCTACAATCAAGTTACTTAGATCTGAACCAAGAGAAAATGAATCTCTTCATTCAAACTCAAGAAAAAATTTTGTAATGTTGAACTCTATTTTTTATTTAGGTTGGCAGTGCCTTAACTCCAATGAGATCTAGGCTGACTTCTGTTGACAGAAATGCATTCTATTCTATCAGTCATCTATTTGTGGTGAATTTTGGGTGCCCAAAATTCACACAATCTCCTTTGTGAGGACAAATACTGACAAGGCATTTCTGAGGTTCAAAATCTGATCCTGTGGAACTTGCACTAAAAGACTTGGTTCTAGGAGCTGTGAGCCATTACTGCAATCTTTCTGCTGTCTGGTTACCAGCGTGAGAAAGCAAGCCATACTGTATTGCTACTGAGAAGAAATTCTGAGTGATTTTTTGGAAACAGTTCCACAATACTCACAAAAATGGGAAGCCTTGCACTCATTACTAGTTATGTGTTCAAGGGGGGAAATTGCAGTAGAAAGATACAGTCTACAATGTGTGTTTAGTAATGACCAAGCTTGGTGAGTATTGCTTGTACTCTTTGAACAGAATTAACATTGCAGGAGGGAGGTGAAAGGGAGGGAAGAGTTTTATGCTATTTTTTTTCTGAGCAGGAGGTAGGTTATATGGGACTAATTAGACATTACCTTTTTATATATGTATATAGGATGACAGTCCTTATCTCTCTGGATCATGAGCTTTTTCTATTTTTCCTTTTAAAAACTTGCGTTTTGGAATCCCATTGAGATCAGTCTAATTTCTTTCTTTAACATCTGTGAAATATCATTAAGAGCTAATAAAGATTTGAAAAATGTGATTGAGCTAATATGAGACCATCAGTGAACTAGTTTGGGCTCATTCAGACACAACGGATGTGAAGGACAGTCTCAGAAACACAGCTGGCAGTTAAAGGTTTTGCAAACATAGATTGTCTTATTTTGTTTGTCAGGAAAAACTACAGAGATTTTGAAGTACAAAGCTGCTTTTTTGCTTTATTCCGTTTTCCAGTCCAGTTTCAGGGGCATCATATGGATGAGAATTGTGGAGACTTGGAGTGTTAGTGATAAGCTTTCAGGTAAAAGAAACTAGAATTACATGCCAACAGCAATCTGGTCTACACGTGTTGTGAGGGGAAATATTTATGCTGTTCTCTCTCACAATCATCCTTAATGGGCTTTGCAAAAGTCTCTTGCTCTTATTTTGTGTTGTATACCTATGTGGCTATTGTCTTCATAGCGCATCTGTTGTCAGCCCTAATTCCTTTACCCAAGGGGAAATGCTTCTCCAGTGTTTCCTAGTGGGAGAAAAGACATCTCAAGCTCTGTCCCACTAAATGGAGACAGCCTGAATGTTTCACATACCATCTTTCTATAACTTTCTGGTTTTGTTTTTCCTCAGAGGTCTCATTAGTTTTTTAGAAACTGAGAAAGAGATTCTTACTATGTTTGCCATGTCAGTCTAGAGCAGAAAAGAACTTTTTCTGCTTTTTCTGATTACTGAAACCAATACTGTCATTAACATTTGGGCCAGTTAGTTACCTGTGATTATAGCTGATAAGATGTAGGCATAATAGTGTATGAGAAGCAACAGATTTATGGCGATTTATGTCACCTGTGATTCTGGCCTTTAAACTGTTCATGACTTTTGTTAACCTGCTGGGTACATCAAGATGAGAAAGCTGAGTCCATTTTGACAGACTGGTTTCTCTGTTTTCTGTGAACCATATTTTTAAGTCTCAGTTAACAGATGTTTGTCTACACATATCACAGGCTCAGATGGAACTTATTTTTGGGATTGCAGTTGAATTGCTGGGGACTAGACTGTTATACATAGCAAAAGAAAGGACCTTTGCCTGTTCAGCAATGTTTCTGGAGCCCTAAGGCTGCTGGCTCAGTTCATGATGTATTGTACTGCTAGTGTTTCAGCACTCTCAGGGGATTGCTGGTCCTACTATAAGGTCAGGAGTTAACTACTTGTATTTTAGCAGTGTACTGATATCAATATGGCTCCTATGGAAACCTTACTTGACGTCATTTTTGGATCTTTGCTACTGTAGCCAAGCTTTGTAAAAGTCAATAAGAACATTAGATTGTTGTCTGTATTATTACTTGCCACTTCCTGCCAGCAATCTACCAATTCATTAGCAGAGAGTTTTGGAAATCTCACTTGATTATTTATGCAGTCAATAGCAAGGCTTGTCTGCATTCATAATTGTTTGATTTTATGGCCTCTTCTTTAAACAAACATTGTCTATGGTAATGCGATGCCCTGATGGATGGGAAAGGTTTTGTCTGTGAATATCATTTAGATAATTAAAAATGACAGATGAAATCGCCTGCTGTCTTGACCTGTACTTTGTTCCCTCAGTGATGCTGAAGAGATGCTGATTGCTGTCAATCAAAACCCATTGGAGGTTTGTAAATTCTGGCTGCTGTGAACTCTGACCTCCAGTGTTGATCTGAAATAGATAATAACCTTGAAATTCTATTAGAATTTAAAAACTGTTTCACCAAAGGGGCATACTATATATTTTTTTCTCTAGAACATGGCTACTGACTGTCATTGTTTACTCCACAGAATCTAGGAAACAAAAGTAAATGCATTGTGTTTAATGAAGCTTAATAGTACAAATCAGAACTAAAATCTTATGAAATGAAATCACCTCTCCTTGTTGTTTCTGTTTCAAGGCTGCAGATTCTTTATAGAAAAAATTCAATTCATACTGCATAATGGTGTCCAAATAATGTTTTGATTCCATTTATTGATTCTAAAGCTTATGATGTTCTCCTAACTTAATGATGTATTCTGACTGTCCATCTCTCTCTTTTTCTTGTTTCCTCTATGTTTAGTCTTTGAGACAACCTTTTTTTTTTTTTTCTGCACAATATTTCTTTTCTTAAGAACCAATGGGAAAATCACCAGCTAGAATATTAAAGATGAGGAAAGCCCAGAAAGAATTGCACAAAGTTCTGAAACAACAACTGCCTTGAAAGCTGGGTCAAGAGATCAGGTGCATAAAGGGCAGTCATCAGGAGATTTATTTTTATTTTATTTTTTCATTACCTAGAAACTTCTGGGGTAATAACAAGTGGTATTGTTTGTTTTGAGCTCTGGGGTTAGATCTGGTTTGGTTTGTTTTTGATGGAAGAAGGAGTTAAAAGCATATTGAGATGATGCTTTGGTATAATCAGGTTTTTATTTTTAATTTTAGAATTACTGGGAGTAGTAATTGGCAAACTTTGGGAAATTAAACATTCGGGTTTTACACAATTGTCTTAACAAGGAACACCAAATAAAAATTGAGTATGTGCTTTAGGATTTACTAATTTTTTTTTTAGTCATTACAACAAGAAATTATAATTACGAGACTCCAGCTATTTCTTAAGTACATGTTCTTAATGGAATGGATGTATTTACTCAATTTGGTACAGCAAGAGAGGCAACTAAACATGATCTCTGAGAAGGCAGTTGACAAAATTGCTTCCTTGGTCTTTGGAACCTAACATGAAATTACAGCAGGGTTTGTTTAATAACTTAGATTTTCTGTAACAGTTTTGACATGGTGCAATAAAGATGACTTAGACATTTTTTCAAAGGTGAAGCAAAAAAAAATCCCATTTAGATTTTGTGTCCCAAATGAATTGTAAAGGACACAACTTACATCCACAAACCAATTTAGGTACAATTCTGATTTTGTTTTCAGTGAGTATATCATTTCTTCCCTGAACTGAAGCCAGTGAATATGTGGCCATTTTAATTTTCTGACTTCCACTGTTAAAAAAGCGGGTGGGGGAAGTTAGTGTCTATATAAATAAGAGACGAAATACTTCCAGCTTGGCTTGAGTAGATGTGTTTTGCAAGCTTTTCACATGTCTCTAATAAGGCAATTAAGTTTCTGTCCCTGGAAAACCTTCTGTTAGTCTTTGTTTTTTTTTAAGCAGAGATTGTGAATTGCAGCAAACTGGCAAGTGGATTTGTTAACTGAACAATTGTGAACAATAGAAGCCATAGGGGGCTTTTTTGCAACTTTCATTTTCTGAAGTGTTCAAGGTGTTCCTTTAATTAATTATCTTTTTTTTTTTTTTAAGCTCTTGTGTAGAAAGATTTCTTTTTAACTTTGTTTAAATGGATTCTTTGAATATGTTTACAGGTTTTTTTTGTTAACAATCTTAGTAGTAATATAGGATTAGTTGAAAATAAATTAGGAAAAAACATGAGAGAGAAGCTGAGTCTCAGGGAATGGAAAATAGTTTATTTCAAGAAATCTCAAGCACTGTTGTACCCTGAATTTAGATACATTGGAAGTTAGGTTTGGATTTATTAGCATACTCCTAGAAGAGATATCTCTTTGCAAGTAAGTTTATTTTACCAGTTGGATCCTGGCTATGATTTATATTATCTGCTTGTCTATAAACACGCCTGTGGTTTAAATAAGTGCTGATTTTGTAAGATTTGTGGTAAAGGTGTAGTGGAGTAAATCTGTAAAATATTACAAGTAATTTGCCACTGAATGTATCCCATCCATTTTTTGGAAATGGGATTTTATTGCTGAAGTGTCATTCCTAGACATAGCAAGAAAATGTTGGCGGTTGATTTGAGGAGATTAAGGTGGTCTAAAATTACTGAATCTGATTTAAAGTGCATAGACTGAGCATCTATGAGTCTAAAGTGAGATTTCTTTTAATTCAAAAGGACTCCCGAGGTTATTATTTTACTACAATATGAAAATGAATTGTGACAATACAGACCTGATTACAAGCTTTCCAGGCTGTCCCACTGTGACAATTAGCTCCCAATTGTTAAACCATTTGTTTATTAGAACATTAAGAGCTGGTGCTCTCTTGACTTGCAACTGGAAATGGATTACTACCAAGGTTGGTTATGAACACAAAGGACTCTGAATAAAGTGTTGTATTGGAAAAGAATAACCACACATTTCATGCTAATTTAATTGAGTCACCTCTAGTATACTCTGAGAGAGTTATTAAAAAGACATCTGTAACAAGTGGTTCACTTAATCTAATAGAAATTTGGTTTGAATGTTTATAAAACTTCAAGCAATTCTCTAGACACCATGAAGTAGTAGGCAACATAATAAAATGAAACAGGAATTAAAAAGATGTTTGCTATCTCTCTATGACTTTTAGATCATGCTCTATGCCACTGAGAAAGTAACACAGGTATTCTGTACATAGGTGTCCATATCCATATCTGCTTGCTTAGCTGTAACTATAGTTTGTGGGAGTATTTTAATATAAAGTGTCCCTGGGATAATTGATCACATAGACACTTCTTATGAATACAATGAAGACATGCTATCTTCTACAAGACAGTATTTTGCTGAGAAACAGTTATTAATCTTGGGGTGGAAATTCTGTTCAGAAAAAAGGCAATACTCCCTTTTTATATAACTTTGATTTCACAACTTTAAGAGAGAGTAGTATGCAGAACCACTCCACTTCGTTGATGAACTGCTGATAACTAAAAAGTTTTCCAAGACATAGTAACAAGCATTTAAAAAGATATTTTATTGTTTTGATAATTTTTTTAAACAATTATATGTTACTAAATTATAGATCAAGGAATAAAATGCAAAAATAAGTTTATAATGTACGTTAGCATGATCTACATCCTTTAGGGAAATAGCCTTTGTTATAGGAAGGGATGGTGGGTAAAAAGATCATATTTGCTCTTGAAAGCAACATCAGTATGGTTATAAAGAGATAGATCTGAAACTTCATGAAGCTAAAAATACTTGTGTATGTTTGTCATTACCATCTTTGCTGCTTGGTGATGAATTATCAAGAGACTAGGTATAAATAATATTTCAGGATTTATTAGATAAAAGCTTGCTTTATGTCCACTTTTTTTTTACTTAAACAAAATAACCAAACAAACAATAAAGTAAGCATCCAATGGAAATGTTCCTAAATATGTGGGGTTTTTTTTAGGAGCATTCAAAACCCCATGTGAAAGCTGCAGTGTATTTTATTACTTGCACATTATTTATTTTCTTCTTCTTGAAGTCTGCAAGAAAGTAGCAATCATGAAAATTGTTTTTTCTCTGTTCGTGGTATGCATACAGACAGTGTGCTAGGCCCTGTACATAAGAAATTAAAGAAAAATACACTATCTCTTTGAGGGAACCGAATTCATATTCCCTTAAATGAAGAATTAATAGCTTACAGTACCTGAGATACAAGGGTTGCTGGTTGATTCTAAGCTGGTGTATTGTGAATTTGTTTCATAACTTAGGCCCTGGAAAATACACCACCACAATGCATCACTGATACAAGAGTGATAGATTTAGAAAATGTTTAGTGTGAGTATTCCGCCTAGACCAGTAGGAACACCTGCTTCTATTATTCAGTCGCTGATAAAATGGTAAATAGCTGATGTCAGTCATGCAGCTTGCATAAAGCTACATACTTGCCTGTAGGTTTGGCCTTTTTTTTCCCATTTTTTTTTTTTTTTTTTTTTACTTCTGCATGTTTTGTATTCAATTTATTTCTTTGTTAACTGACACCTTAGAACTATAGGATCATAAATGGACACTGACATTATTTTTATCTTTATTCATGTTATCTGGTCTTGCAAATGCAGCTCTGCATGTCATACCTGGAAAAGAAAAGAACATGGTAAAGCTATAAACTGTTGCTTTTTAAATCCCTATGGTCTATTTGGTCCCACTTCTTTTTTTTTAATCCAATAAGCTGCTGTGCTCCCCCTCAAATCTGTGAGAATGGAAACTTCAGTGTTTGCATCTTCCCACATACTTCTTGCTCCCAATTTCACTAGATGTTATACAAATAGGAGAAATAACGACACTGTAACGTGCTTTTTATTCTGTGATGCAATGATAATCATTATTGTTTTAGTGAACTACCCAAAATAATATTCACCAGGGAAAAGATGACTTCATTTGCACTTGGAGAATAAACTTTTTTCAGTGATAGATTTTAGACAAGACAGTTGTGAAGACTTGAGCTTCTGAAAGATTTGGGAATTTTTCACAAAACAATTTCTTTCTAGGTTTTGTAGGTCTTTTCTGAGCCCATTGTAATACTGCTCTCTCAGAATCACAAGGATATTTCATTTCAGCTGAGTGGTATTAAATAATTAAATTATCCCTAGGTGATATTAGATAATTCCCATGATGGCTGGCTGCCATCGTGTGTGTGCCATGTCTGGCTGTATCAAATCATACTGAATTTGTTGAAGGAAGCAGTGGGAGCAGTGCTTCTAAGACAAACCCTGACTTGAGTGCTTTCAATACCTGCTTCTTTTAATACCTGGATAGTAAGTATCTGCCACTGCCCATACTTGGAAGGCCTAAAACTTCTTGTTATAGGACTTGCTTCAGTACTTCTGTTGTTTGAAAGACAGAGTGAATATTCTTTTAAAGAGCTTAAATCCCATGGCTGACGAAGTCTTTCCCCCACCACTCCCCCTACTGAATTTCCATTCTCTTTGTCCAAAATATATTTTTTGTAGGAAAAAATGGTCCATTACCTTGTTACCTGTGCTGCTGACAATTATGTGGTAGGCTGTTGAAATACTGATTGAACAGGTCTATAAATTCTGAGTAGAAGTGGTGGAGAGCAGTACCCAAATTTCATCAAGTATTTGTCACTATTCTGTTCCAGAACAATTCAAAATATTTATCAGTGCTCATTCTAATAAAAGACTAAGACTGTAACACCGTTAAATCAACAGCATCAACTGAACATGCTACACTGGAACCCTGGCAACAGACTGGTAACTTCTGGGTAAAGGACACATGAAGTGCAAGTAGAAGTAGACCATAGCCAACAGCTTTTGATCTGTTCTTCGCTTGAGCAGCAACTATCTCCTCTTGTCAGCAACGTAGTTAATCCTTCAGCTCAAGACATTCTCCCAAGTTCAAGTGTTGGGATTTCAACCCTTTTGGTATGCAAGCTTAACCTGCATGTTATCTCATGCAATTGAATTTGCTTTACTTTTTTCCTGCTAAAAAAAAGGCCAGCAACCTTAAAAACTGCTATTAAAAGAATAGTAACTGAGAAAGTCAATTACCAGCAGCTGAAGCAATATTGGATTTATGGTTTTCTGCACAACCTTAATTTGTTCCTCTTACAGCTATGTTTTATGATAAGGTCTTCAGCCACATGATCACACACTTTTGTACTCGAGTTCTTGACGTTATTCAATAAGCACAAAAGAGAAGATCCTGAAAAGTTGTGGCTGTGTAGGAAGTAATACATTTAAGGGATTTTTAAAAATTATTTTTATTTTCCATTATTAGTAATGGAATTCAATAGAGAAAGAAAAAAAAAGGTGGTGTTTCAGTAAGAAAAAAATTGGTCTTATGAATGACAAAAGTTCACATGGCACCAGAGACCCAAGTGATCCACATTTCTGCCAAAGTTTTGTACAATGCTGATTTATTTAAACTGAAATCTTGGCAGGAGGCCACTAATTGTGCATTCCTCAATTCCTTGACATTAGTTCAAGGTTGCAGAGGCAGGTATGGAAGAGATCAGAGTATACACAGCTGCGCTGTATGAGAGTTCATCTTAGGGAGTGCTGGTTAGTAGGACACTGCAATCAACTCTAGACCTAACTCTTAGAAGTAATGCAGTTCTGTGTTCCAGCACTGGCTGTGCTACCTATTAACTTTTTGACCTCTGGGAAGTCTCTTTGTCTTGATTTCCCCACCTGTAAAATGAAGATAATAACACTCTCATCTCATAGTGGAGGTGAATTTATTAATGTTTACGAGGCATGAAGATTCTGTGGTGATGAGCACTCTAGAAACACCATGAGGAAATAAACAATTCTGCATTCACTGCAGGCATTTGATGGTGTGCAGTAAATAAAGCAGGGACCAGTAATAGCATGTTAAGGATAGAAATATTGAAGAGCTGTCTCTTTCTCTGAGCAATATTTATCTTGGGCTTCAAGCAAGGCAGGGGGCTGCTGTGGAAAAATTATTATATGGTCCTTTAATTAAAATTTGTGTCATTATGATTATGCATGGGGGGAGGGGAGAGGTCAACTTTTCCCAAGCAACATTAAATCTGGCATTTTGTAGCTTTTGGGGACTTGAATTTCTCGCTTAAGTAGTATTTTTTAATTCTTTTGTTGAGTCTAATGACTCTCAATGCATACGCAGAAGGAAACAGACTAGCTCTATCCCGTGCAAATGTTGATATGGTCTATGCTTTATAAGGAAGAAACAACCAGATCTGAAGGTGACTGTAGCTGTGATCAGTTATACCATAGAGATAGACACAGGGAAGAACAGTGGCTACACAGTTTTCTGATTTTATTTTTTAAACAAAAAAATAAAACCCCCAATTTATTACTCTGGTTTCTTACAGTGCCTATGATAGTCAGCGTACAGCCAGCACCCTCAACTTTTTTGTCCCAGACTTTTCTTGCAGTTGCATTCCATCCTTCTCTCTTTAAATCAATAACATACTGTATTTCATTCTCTCAAACCATAGCTCCTTCCTGCATTTGCTGTAGTCTAGTCTTCAGAGGTTGATTGGAAATCAGCTCAATCTGAAATCAGGAAGGGTTGAGTCATAGTTCACTTGGTTCCAGCTACAAATGTCACTCGGTGATCACTTTTCCCGTCTCAGTGGTAGAAAATGAAATATGTAGAAACTCACCTCACTTCCATGTGCTTGTAGAGATGAGATAGGAAAAAAATTGCTGTGAGTGTTTTGCCTGCCCCTGGCAAAGATTTACAGCTCAAAATGTAATCACAATCAGTTACGCCTTTAGTTTTTCTAAAAAATTTAATTCAGTGAATTTGGGTCAGAGATACGTTTACATTATATTGTGCTTCTGCAGTGATTTTCAGCATACAAAAAGAGACATCCACTAGTGCTGATACTGAACATCTATGTGTCTTCTGCTTATTAAGCATTTAGTTAATGAGGAAGAGTTGCCTAGTCTTCATTCAGTAGTAGCTGCCAGAATCACAAATGAGTAAATCCCAAACTAGAGAAGGAAACACATAATCTGTCAAGAAACTCTTTTCAGGTCCTTTCTGTGAAAAAGGTATTTGGTGTATATTGATCTAAACCCCATGTTTATACCTGTCCAAAACAGAGCAAGTAACTGTAATTTGTCATTCTCTTATTCATCTCTGTCATTGTTTCATGATTTGGTAATCATACTTGAACTGAATCAGCTGGAACAAAAAGGAGTTTTAATTGTAGTTTAGTATAGTTCTAGCAACAGAACTGTAGTCCTGTCTGAAGTTCTGCAAATGAAGTATCATTCTGATGATGCTTTTACTTGCTAATGGCTGTCTCGTTATGAGGGAGCAGGGATGACTTGCTAAATCGTCTCCTGGAAAAGTAGTTACAAAAGCCCTGCTAGAACTTACCTACCATTGTCCTGGTCATCCTTTTGTTAGCCTAGCAGAAGTCACACTCAGTATGGGTAAGGGTATGAGAATAGTACTCTGCTCTTTCTTATTACTACAGAGGCTATCAGCAAAAATGTGGCTGTAGGTAGTCGCTAGGGAATATGACGTTCTAGGTTTCAAACACATACAAGTCCATATTAATTTTTTTTTTAATTATTTTTAGTCAAGCTTTCTAATAAAGGCATAGCTCTTGTATTACCTCCCGCATTTGGGGTAACCTGACTCTGTCTAACTTATTTTTTCAATCACTTTTTTTGAAGTGTGTTTCCAACTCTTAACACAATCTAGACCTTAGTTTAGATACTTATGCTGGTAGTCTATCAGTGGAACTCTACCCCCTGCAGCTTCCCTGCTGGAGCTGACTGCAAAGACTAAAGCAGCTTCTGAAAATAATCATGGAAACGAAAGACTAGCCACTTTTTGCAGGTTCAACCATTTGTGTTGCTAGCCCCAAGTATCTTAAATTCGTTTTAATAACTGATGATCCCATATTGTTGGCAGCATTGGGTACTGTCTTTAGAAGCCAAAATACTGAAGCCAGAATGCTAAAAGTGAGTGCGAACATCCACCACTTGATTACAAATCCTAGGCGTGTGCTTAGCCATGAAAGATAGGTTGAGGATCAAACACCTTAGGACAAAAATTCTTTATAATTTAATCACTGTTCCTGATTCTGCTGTCTGCCTGCTAATTGCTGCACAGGTCTTATATTGTCTTACCAAAAGGCCACCCTGTACTCCTTTAACAGTCTCACCTTATAGAACAAAATCAGGACGATTACTCAATCTTCTAAAAGTATAACTCATTTCATGATATATGAAAAACATGCTTATATTCTCTGGCAAGCCATAAGTAGTGAAAGTAGTCTCCAAAATATATCCCCCTTGATAAGAACATCATGTGCTGTACAGTTTCATGAGCTGTACCTTACCTTTGGACTGTGGAATGCATGAGAAATGCTCCAGAAAGAATATCCAAACTGATGTATCTGTTTCTTTTAACGGTTTGTAACTGTTATGGAATGACACAATCCCATAAGCTAGCTGCAGAAGCCTCTAAATTGCAAGCAAATAGAATCCACTGAAAAATGTCCTAAACCAGAACTTGAACAGCTTGACACTAACTGCATCTGTGGTTCCTTGTACTGTCTTATTTCTGTCAACTCCTTTCTGATATTTAGAAGTCTATTTGAAATCAGATGGGACTTCATTCTCGAAGTCCAGATCATCAGTTAAAGAGCACATTTGAATCCTCTGTTTTATCCTCTGCCAAGATCATTTCAATTTCCCTGAGGCATGCATCAAATGCGGTTATCTAAGTAATAGGAGATGAGATCATGTCATTCCTGATCTCAGGTTTCTAGACAACACCCACACTCTGGGGCAGCAAAAGCTCGCTATAGTGAAACCTTCAACCAAATATTTACACAGAATGTTTACATACGCATGGGAGCTTTGACGCTGCACGGGTATTCTCCTATCCAGGGAATCACCTTGTTTTTATAAGCTGACACTATTTACATGACTCTCAAGTCAGCTCAAATTCCTGATACTTCAGTGTTTGCTTGAAACATTTCACAGAAGGTTGTGATTCTCCTCATCTTTACATTTCTTCACTTACTGCTCCGTGACACTATGCACAGAGAGTGTTTACACACAGAGAAATCATTACCTTTGCTTCTGTAAATTTCTTGGATCAGGCTGTCTATTCGTCAGATGCTACAGTGACAGTTGTCTCTGAATTATCGATAACCTGATGTTCTCAGACGAGTATAGGAGGGCATCCCCTCTCTGTACTCTGCTGAGTTTAGATGAGCACACTATTACACATATGCTTTATGTAAATAAAATGAAAATGTTAGGTCTCAAAACCAGAGCTGAATCGTATACTGCTAGAAATGAGTCTAGGGGATTTATTTGGAAATGGCTCTTAACAAATCCATTTAAGCTGAGGTACAAGTGTACTTGCCATTGTTGGTACTGTATTTAACCTTTAATCTGTTTTCTAATTCGAAGTGACCTCTATGTTTGTCCTGTCTAACACCCCAAGTTGGTAGATAAATTTCGTATATTTCTTCATGAAATCATTATTTTAGATTTGCATTTTGGAAGTCTTTTTCAATGCATGCCAAAAATAAGAACCTTCAAGACAAGATGTTTTGTAGTTCTTATGCAGGACTGAGGTTGCATTTTGTTGTGTTTGCTGTTGCCTGTAAATTTTGTGATTGATGGTATTTCAGCTCAATATATACTTGTTTCTGTTACATGTCAATTTTGGATATAAACTTGTTCTAAAAAGTGAAAAAGATGGAGGGAAAGGTTTATGTGCCTGTTTGGTCATATTCTTTTAATGTTTGGAAGGTTTAATCACATCAGAATGAGACTTACCATGTCCTCAGCCCTGTGCTATTCACAAAGCTCAATTGCCCATAGCTTTGCTCGTTATGCTTTGTGGCAAGGCAGGTAATTCACCAGAGGTCTTTCTGAATTTATGCTTAGTATTTTTTTGAGATCTGACTTGATTGACTGTCTCTGCTTAGGTAGACTTTCATTTAATCAGAAAATAAGTTGACATTTCTGCAACTGAAAAATAGCTTTGTGGTAATTTCTGTGGCAAGTTTTCCAGCCTTTGTAAGTCTTTTTCATTTGCCACATTGCTGGCACATGTGGGATTTTGTTGTTTGCATTCACACCCCTGTAAAACGGTCAGCCAATGTCAATTCCAAGGCATTGGATGCTGCATTCTCCCCACCTGCAGCTGCTTCCCTGAGTCCTAGGAGCATTCCAGCATAGAGCTGCTCTTCTGGGGGCTCTCAGCTGAGCACACATCCACTGACTAAGGCTTATTCTTGAAATGATGGTTTGTCACTCAGAGTTGATACAGCTCTCTGAATCTTCCCTGTACTTTCAATGTTGCCTTACTACCTCCTGTGGCTCTGGATGAAAGGTGAGCGTTAAAAAACTTTTCTGGCTGATCCTGACATTTTGCAGTTTCAAAGACTGGAGTGTCTTTGCTACCTTTAATGCTCAGCAGTTTCTCTGATAAAGGACTTACCCCTGAACTTTTATCTTTTCTCCTCCAACATATCTTAAGAGTGGCTTCTATCCAGTGCCATGATGTGGTGGTGATGATGTAATGACATCATGATATAATGTTTGGCTCAGATGCCATTGGAGGCTCTTTGCCTTGGATTTTCTGATCCCAGCAAGACCTCTTGGCTTTCAGGAATGCTTAGCCAATACGAAATATTAGAAGCAGGTAGGCCAATCTGAATGTGGTTCTATATGCTCAACCTAACCATAAAATCCAAAGATCTGGGTAATTTTTGATTTAAATTGTGAAGAAAAGTGAACACACAATGTTGAAAGTGTAAAAATAGAAGAGATTTTCTGTAGGTATTTTTAGATTGTGTAGATTGTAATGAAAAGTATTCTGTACTGAATCCATATGAAACTAGTATAAACTACAGAAGAATTATATTTAGTTACTCCAACAGAAGCTGATCTGTACATTTTTGAAAGGGTATAGAAAATAAAAAAAAAAGGCCAAATAAAACTCACAAAAAACCACAGATCAAAACCTGAACAAGAATGAAAAAGTAGACAGAAGGACAGGAGACTGATGAGAAAGAATTTAAGAATATCTGTGAATTGGTAATTAATGTAGGAGTGATTTAAATTTTTCAATGCTCATTGCCCTTCTCAGTGAGTAAAATAAATCATGCAGATGAAAAAAATCCAGAGACTCTTACAGAATTACATTATTGAAATTTCTTTACAGCTCTTCAGAAGAAGAGTATAAGATTTCTAATATGCAATACTTAACTGATTGAGGAGTTTGAGAAGTATTGTACTCTGTCAGACAGTAAGTGCAACCTCTCCTGTCGTACGGAAGAATGAAATATTAGAGCTGCTCTCGGCTTAGCTTGAAATGCTGAGTACTCCCTTCAGAAAAGAGCATGTTTGATGGTGATACAAGAGCCCATTGCAAGGCGTCATGGGAATGTGGGGTGCAGGGGATTTAAGAATGTAGCCTCTTGTGCTGCACTGAAAGATGAAGCCACATGCTTCTGCACTCTAGATCTGAGTGAGATGCAATGCAAAACCCACCACTGCTAAAAAAAACACACAACAGAACAAAACAACTTAGATAACATCAAATAGTTTAAAGTGCTTTGTTATCTGGTTCATATGTTAATTGACTAGAGAATAGATCAAGTTGTGAGGTGCAAGTTCCTCTTTCTGCTACTGTTGCAGGCAAACATCAATACAGACATACAAGTTTTTAAAAAAGGCAATAACACATTCGTGCATATTCATGAACTTATTAACCCATTACTGCTTCCGTTTGTTTAAGCAATTAAAAAAATGGGATTAAGGCATACATTCCTTCGAACATTTTTTTTTTTTTTTTTTTTTTAATCACAACACATGTGACCAAACTCATGTAGATTTCCTATCTGTACTTGCTATGGAGTATTGTGATGCAGCCCTGAATGTTGCAGAAACAGCTTTCTTTTTATACTGTGATATTGCATTGCTTGTCTGCGCATGGATATGTTTCATACTAATTGCTCCTGATTGTCTCCACGTGTGAATGCTTTTATTCTAGAACAAGGCTGGGTCAAAACTCAATTTTTAAACCTTAGAGGAATGAAATCCCCTTGATGAAAAATAACAATGCCCAAGCATACAATTTATTGGGAACAGCTACTGAACTGTAGAAGGATGAACTGTCTGAAAAGCCTATAAACTCACATTAAAATTGTACAGAAGGACACAGCTGTTTATGTCCTGGAGAATAATAAAGGCACAGGCCATTTAGTTAACAGAAGTTATGCAACATGTGACCAAGGAAAAGGGTAAACCCATTCAATTCATCCAAACATATTCAAGAAGGAGCTGAAGCAAGGAATTTCCTGACAGGAGAAACCCTAAATGAGATTAGTTTGCCTCTATCCTTTCCAGTACTTTGAGTCTTGATATCTTATGCTGCATGGCCAACATCATGAAAACAGAGTTCTTAGAGTATTCTTAGTTTCACTTCAATTTTAATTGAGTGCTATACATGGTTCTAATACAGGGAGTTCTTAATCATTAGGTGAACATAAGTTCAATTTTTACTTCTTTCTACCTCCTCAGCTTTTCTGTCAGTTTAAATATAACTTTTCCTTTTAACCATCCTTGCCCAAAAGTGAAAACCACTTTCTTTGTTTCTAGTTCTGTTTTGGTCTTTCTCTTGAAGAGTTCACTGGTGGTTTGTGTGATACTGGGAAGGGAAAAACAAAGAAGGGCATTTCTGTAACTAGGAAATATGAAAGTGATTGTTCCTGTCTCCTGTGCATGGCAGAAAGAAGCTGCTTCTTTTAAGGATTGGATGTAGTTTTGTGGCTCTGTAGTATAATCTTGTGCAATTACCTCAGTGTGGTTCAGAAAAATAACTCTAAATATGGCCATGTAGGGTTCCATGGCTGTTTCTCATTTATTTCGTTGAAAATTTTTTCTTTCTTAAGTAAAAGTTTTTCAACCCAGCTGAAACACAGAATATGTGGGTCAGGGTATTACCGGTCTCAGTTCTGTATTGACAGGAACTGTATATTTTACTTCTGAAAATAATGTCAGTATTCTGCTGAAAATAGGCCAGAGTGCTACCCAGCCCAACCCAGTTTTTCCTCTTGCCCCAACTTTGGGATATGTAGTGCTAATAGGAAAAAAAGCTGTGACAGGGTGCTCACAGTTTCTGATTCATAAAGTTAAGCTTATGCCCCAGCATGTGTGATGTCCCTCCAACTCATGGATCAGGATTCAGGAGTTTGGATTGTTCTTTTTTTTCTTCATGTCAGAATTCTTGTGTTTCCTGAGCAAATCATTCAGTTTCTGGCTGCATCAGTTTTCAAGTGTATTCCCATTTAGTATATATACTCTGTAAAGGTGAAGAGCTTTTGTAACGTGCAAACGAAGGGCAGTGAGATGCTATCACTTTGAACTTTGTATAAAATCTGACCAAGATTAGAAAATCCAGTGATTGAACCACTGACAGTAAAACTTACACCTTACACCTCTGGATCTGCTAGAGTGTAAAATTTTAAAGAAGAAAAATAGTAGAAGGCTTCTAAATGAAAACAGCTGAATGTGAAGATTCATTCTGGATGTTGAAACTTGGTAGTTATCCATGGACCTAGAACAGAAACAGACAAGCAGGAGCAGCAGTGAATGCTAACCATCTTTTTCTAACTAATAAGAATGGTGATCTGCCACCAGATCTTTTAGTTGCTAGTAAAATTCCTGGTAGCTGTGTGTGTCATTGAAGACTGCTCATGGGAAACTGTTGTCAGTGCTATCTGCTGTCCATTATTTCATTTTGATTCCTGATATAACTTGTTTGCTAGCTTTCTTTCAATAGAAAAAGTTCCATTGAAGTAAATCGAAATTTTGCCTTTGACATTTCACAATTGATTTGATTTTGGGTTTTGCCTTTTTTTTTTTTTTTTTTCTGGAGGGGAATGATTTGGTTTTTTATTGCTGAGGGCAAAATGTTTTTCATAATGGGACTTATTTGATTATTAATCCTTAAGTGAAATAAGTTTGGCTAAGTTATTATGAAATAATGTAATTATAATTTTCATGGTATATCTGTTTATTATGGGACTCCACGGATGAATTTTATATTGGCTGTCTTATAAAAATAACAGTCTGCAAACCTTTCTGTGTATGTATTTTCAAAATATATGTACTCTTAGAGAAACAATTGATCACATTAAAGCTAAGACTATCATAAACTTGTATCTGCTTTTAAACAGCCTGTACATATCTCAGATTGAAAGCCTATGGTTTCTCCTTACAGTGTGAATTTCTGTGCTATGTGTGTTACAGCAGAATCCTTACTGTATGTTAAACAGAAAAATCTTGATAAAGAAACATCATTAGGAGCACCCCAGAATCATTTAAAGCATTCAGCTTTGAAATTGCTGAATACATTTCAGTGAACTTCTGTATGATAAGGAACTCATCTTTAAAATGTTCATATTTATCAACGTTACCAGAAAAACATTCCTGGATGTGAATATTCCAACATATTTGTTTTCTTGCTATTAAACTAAACTGACATTCTGAAAGGACATTCTCAAAGCAACTTCTTCAGATGCTGCTAAGTTGTATTTATAATTAGTTCCTAATTTAGCTATGCAGGCAGAAGGGAGGAGGGGATCTTATGCTTTGCCAGATACATATTTTTTTTCCCTTTTAAATGTAATTCTAGGAGGTTTTTTGCATTTAGACCATCTTAACAGGCATCCTCTCCTCAGCTACCAGTGTGTAGTTACTGCATTTATGCATTCAACTTCTTAGTCAAGTGATGCTATTTTTTTTTATGCTGCTGCCTGACAGCCACTAATAATAACACATGAGGACAGTCAGACAAAATGAAGACAAATGCTGCTTGTCGCAGCAGAATCATAATGTCTCCAGACTCAGTAAAGACAGTCTAACTGTATGAGGATGCTCCTTATAGCTTATTTAGGCCTGTGGTTTTTCCCTGCGGTTTTTTTTTTTAATTCTTTTTTTTTTCTTTCCCAAAAGCACAAACATTGTGCAGAAATACATTAAGGCAACATATGGGCCTGTAAGTTAGCCAAAACAATGTGGAGCCATGGATAATAGAGATTGCAATGTGCAGATGGATATTGTAAAAAATTAATGAGTGGCATAACAGATCTAAAAGGTAAATTTTAGTCATAATTCAAGTAGAAAGCATAGAAAATGGTTAAGAATAGGGATTTGCAAGACTTTTAAATCGCTTGATTTACAATATTGAGAATATTGTACGGATGTATTTATTCCATTATCTGATAATCATGTTTCATCACAGCAATAATTATGTCTATATAGATATATGTCATCAGAAGTAGATTGCTGATAAACAATAGCACTTTTCTTCTACTTGATGTAAACCCAACAGTATTAAATATCCATATTATTTCCAGTTCAATATTAGAAAATGTCAGTCATTGTGACAAGCCTGGCAAGAGCAGTGCATTGAACAGCCCTCTGTCTAGTGAAGTGCTGCTTTAAATAATCATACTTCCACGTTACATTACTTTGTTGGTAAAATCAGACTCTGTATAGAAAATGAGTAAATAGTGCTTCTCTCCTCTAAATTCACTTCTTCATAACAAAACTGAACAGCTCACTGGAAAAAAATGAATAACTTCTGCAATGGGCAGCATGAACTGCTTACCTGCAACTAAAATCTGATCTGATTTTTCTTGGATGTAATTGAGGGCAGAGTTTGGTATTTAAAATAACATTTGTATTATCTCTGGAACTTGTGGATGTTTCTAGCTTTTATTGTGTTCTTTATGGAAGGATTATATGCTATGGAAATTCTTTTAATAATGCCTTTTTTTTTTTTTTTTTTTGTTCCGTTCTCTTATTATCCCATATTTTGTACTTTTCCTAAACCTGGGAGCCCATTTTCTTCTGTATTAAAAAAAAAAAAAAAAAAAAACCAACAAAAAAAAAACCCTTACAAATTTGACATGAGTTCTTTCTTAAATACACTAAATGGCTATGTGTTGATACTGATATATCCTAGACCTTCATTCCTACACTAGCCAATCTCACTGTAAAATTGTAGCCATTACTAGTTTTGATAGGGGTAGAAATGGGAGAGAGAATCCAGAAAGACAAGGAAACTATGAGCATTGCATTGAATATGCTGTAGGTGATAGTAGTCGTCAAGAACTGGAGAAGGGAGCAGAAATATGTCAAAGGTGAATGTCCCCTTATTTCTTTGCTTGTTTAATTAGAAGCTTTGCTGTTTGTGTGTAACTGAAGGTAATGAAGAGACCACTAGACCAAAAAAGGCAGCTGATTCAAAGACGTTTTTCTAGATATTTTGTTTGGTAGTTTTATGCTGTCAGTTCAGCCTCAGCTAGAGAAGTGAAATGTGCAGACCATGCTAGTCAAAAGGTTGCTTAAATCAAAGGTGTAGCTCTTTTATGTGGATAAGGTTTGATATCATAGATAGTTCACCAGAGTGAGGGGAAAAAAAAAAAAAAAAGGGAGGTGAGAGGAAAAGGAATTGTACATTTGTGTATCTTTTATCCAGGCAAAATTTATACGAAGATAAGAAATGTACTGCTTGGAACCATATGCCAATAGCCAACTATTTCAATAATGGTCCATAACTTTAACAGGACTCCTTAAAATTTCTGGAGAAGGCCATCTCCTCTCACCGATCTTAAGCAGAAATGTTTATTGCAGAAGTGACTTCTCTTTAGAGGTTAGTGAAACATTCAACTGTTCCACTTCTTGTGGATTTTAGTATAACTTCATTAGAAGACAACACTTTCAAAGAGACGTTTGAAGTAAAGATGGAAGATGGCTTTGTGGGTGTTTGGGGGAGCTGTTTTGCATGAAGCGCAGCAAGTAAAATCCTACAGTTTTACTTGGATAATTTTGCTTAATCATAAGTGCTATGATTTGTGGAGCAGGAGCAGAAGATGAATATTCCTATATGAAGTAAGAGAGCAAATATGCAAGATAATACCTAGAAAAGTACCTTGTACCCAATTTAGTAAGAAAGGGATAACGAAGAGAAAGCGACTGATTATGACGTTAGAGTGTACTGATGCAGGTAATGTATAATTTTAACACCATTTTTGAGTAAATAGTCAAGGTAGATGCTGTCTGTGGGACAGTGAAAGGGGATGACAGAAGTTGAGACACATGGCAATGGAAGCTTTGACATAGTTCTGCTTGTGTAGGTGAGGAAGAAAGGAAAGATAGCAGGAATGTTATGCAGGGAGACTTGGCAATGTTATGCCCAGATTAGAAGTGAGGAAATGATCCAGATATTTCTGTTAGAACTGTGTGTCTGCTCTCATGGAGAAATAATTTTGAAGCTGTTAGCCAATTGTTTGCATCAAGAAGAGGTATCTGTCTCTTCCTAAAGCACCGTTTGAATTTCAAGGGACTTTTCCCAAACCAAATGTCTGAAATGTTCTATGCTGCCAGAAAAGAACAGAAAAATAAAAGAACATTTGCGCATTCAGGTGAATATTGAAAAGGAAAAAAGGCTTTTCAAAATAGGAACACTAATGTTTGATTTGAAATATTAAGAAAATTATATTCATCCAAATAAAAAGCTAAGCATGCTTCAGCTACAGATGTCAAACATAATCTTGCCAAAATTGAGAACCATAAAAAATGGGATACCTGAACCATAAAAAATGGGGTACCTGAAAAATTGAAACATATGTCTTTATTTTAAAGCCCATGCCTTTATTTATATTACTGTACATAGTAATGGACAACTTTTGCTATGACCGTAAAATAGAATCAGAATCATAGAATAGTGCAGAACTAATGTTTTGCCAATACTCTGGTGTCTATGGTGGCATAACTTTGGAGGTGGGACTAAAACCTGTTTGCTAGCTATTTTAAGATGAGACAGTTCAGGAGGTGTTAGCAATTCACCTCCTAGCTCTATGTCAAGATTCTCTCTGTAAATTAAATTATTAATTGGCATGTATGTCTGTTTATTTAATGAGGAGCGTGACAGCCTTTACTGGCGCATATGTGAGAACAAAAACATCACAGTAGGAGCTTCTAAACTGCCCGGCAAGCCAAGGGGTTAAGCAGTTTGATATGCTGTATTAAAAGTAGCTGTTATTAGCAAATGTTGTCTGGCTAGTTGCAACATAAATACCAGAATGTGATATTCATATGGAAGAAAATATAGCATGTTTATGCAATTTTTAAGTCTGTAGTAAAGATAAAAGTTACTTTCTACATTCTTTCATTTCCGCTTATTTGTGTGAAGCCCACATTGCAGTGTTATTTTTTAGGTTTTACAAAATCATATCCCATTCAAAGACTGTCTTCAGTTTTGGTTATGTCTGTGTGGGGCAGGGCTGGCAAAGGGCAGAGATGATAGCAGATGGATTCTGTATTGCAGGAATGTGCATGGGTCAGAATCCTGCAGGACAGATTATGTAGAGACCAGCAGGGTGGCCAAATTCCCCTCTCCAACTGTTTCTCAAGAGCCAAGTAGCAACGTCCTTAGTCCTATTAGCCATTCAAAGTCAGCAATATGAATAAGAAAGTTTTCCGGTTTTGGATTCTGTGAATCCAGAAAATAATGGGTCTGCACAGTAGTCACACATATTACATCTGCTTCATGCAGTAAACTCTGTGCAAGGTTGCTCGTGGTCCTTATTGAGAATATTGTACAATGTAAGAAACACAAGGTGGCAATTATATAATGTAATAAACAGAAAATGGCAATATTTGTATTGACATTAGACCTTCTTTAAAACTTTCATATTCTGGTTACCTGATGGGACTTTGGACATCTGACTTCAGATTCATTTCTTTCCCTTTGTATTTTTTTTCATGTATCACTACCAAGTTTGGAAAAAAAAATGCAGACATCCAGAAACAGGGAAAAAACAGGTTGTGTAAATCTGTTGTAGACATTTCAACCATTGATATACTGATACTTTAATCTTCTGTTAGTGTAAAAGATCAGATTAACTTAATCTTTCCAGTAGCCTTTTGTGCATTCTTTATAACTAAAAATGTTGTTGTATTTCTTTGGAATGCCCAAGGAATAAGTTAAAGTGAGCAGAAATGAAAAAATAGAAACCGCAAAAAAATATACAGATCACTCAATGTCACAGTACCATTTTATAGTTCTGGAAGGCAAATCGAAAGATTTTTGCAGACTGGAACTCATTTAATTATCACAGAATGGAAGTTGCTTATGAGTGTATTGTGAAATATAGGTGTATAAGGCAGAAGCAAATATGATGGTTGGTGCTGCCTTCCAGTTCTCTTTTTCTATATTCTTCATGAAAGAAAGCAAGAAAAAATAGCGAAATGCTATTTCTATTAGGTTTTAGTATCTTGTACCTAAGTGTTTGATCAATAATTAGCATATCTTAAAATTCTGTATGTTGCTTTATACAGTTTTTTACTAAAAATAAAAATACAGTTTAGACCAATTATTCTGAAGAGGCACACAATGCCTTAACGAAGGAAAATGTGAAAATTAGGGTGGTTTTCAGAGCTAATTCCATTTTCCCCATAGTTTTATCTAACAGGTTTTTGAAAGCATTTAATTCCTTAAGAAGGACTTATGATTATTGCATCAATGCACCATTTGTTTGTTGATGATTTGCTAAAATAATTGGTGGGCCTGAGCACATATACAGCTTGTGTAATCTCTGCATTGTCTATACCTTGAAAGAGTTTGCTTGCTTTTTCACATTCTGCTTCAAAGGAGCCCTCTGCTGGACAGCCTGGCTTGATGTGTAGTACTTGTGCCTATGCGCTCACATGCACAGATGAACCTATATATAAATATATAGAATAGATTTCCTATTACTCAGAAGTTTCTTGTCATTAAAAAAAGCGTAAGCCACTTGGAATATGAAAATACAAAGGGTGCTTTGTTTTCTTATGCTAACAGTGTAAGTTGTTTAGAGTAAAACATGCTTTGAAGTTCTAAAGAATGTGAGCATATTGTGAAACACCTATTTTTGCTAAATTAGTATTATAGATAATTTAAGTTATTTCCAAGAATAAATAACAGATTTAGAAAATAGCATGTGAATTATGCATAAAATAGTGTGGATATTCCGTTCAATTCTTGCTTTTCTATATTACATGCACTGTCTAAAATGGTTTAAATCTGTATTTCTTCTTTGCAATTTAACTTTAGCTTTAATTTAGCTTTAATATGCTTTTTTTGCCGCATGGTGATATTAGTATTAGGGCTGTAAATTTCAATATAAGCAATGTGCAAATGCTACACATATAATTACATCTAATGATACAGTTAAAGAAAACTGACATTTACCTAAGTGATACGTTAGTAGATTCACCAAGTCATTCCTCATTAGTTTAGAAAGTAGATTTCTAGTTTTCTCTTTGTTTTCTTCATAAAATGCTAAGTAAATGCTTTGAATTTTGGCAAGACTTGCTGATATGTCTAAAGGTGCAGTACTTCCAGGAGTGCTATACTATATGGTTTAAAACTTATTTTTCTTCTGACCTAGCACATAGTGCTGTCTTTGCGACACGTTGGCAGAGTAGCACTGAAAAGTACTTGAGATATTTCTAACATTAGTGATAACTTGAGCATATAAAAGGAGAGGAAGTCTTGAGTATTGCCACAATATTGTAAGCATGAACTGTGCACCTAAATGTATTGTGTGTAGGCCCCAACTTTTCATTAGGAACGTAAAGTTTTCTCTCTCATTAGGAGTGTAAGATTTCTCTCTCTCTTTCTCTTTCCAGAAAATGTCAGCGTGGCTCAACTGAGGCCAGAGATAGATAATCAGTAATAGTTAAGAACCAGAAATGACAAGGTTGGGAAAAGTTCAGCGTCTAGTGTGGCATTTTTTCAGAGAAGTTGAAATAATCATCTTCTGCATGTACACCAGAAACAAGTCCCAAGTATATTCCTAACTTGACAAATTTAACAAATTCTTCAGGCTATGAAATGATCATACTTTCAAGTTTTATTTTACATATGTCTACATTAAAAATAACGGAAGCTCACGAAGCTGCAAATTGGAATCTGGTTTCTAAAATTTTCTATTGCGTACTCTCCCTGGTAATCTAAGCTCCCACAAAACCCAGTGTGCTGCTGCCTGGAATAACCACTTCCAGTGACAAGAGAATACTAGCCATGTTGGATTTAATGATCTGTTTGTCTGCTACAAAGCTGTCTGGGATCACAAACTAAATTCTCTGAAGTCACTGCAGCCAGCTTGCAAAAGGTAATGGCAGCTCTAAAGCATCTCAAATTAATAGACAAAGATGTAAAAATGTGTGTTAAAGCAGGCACACTGCATAGATCATTTCTGATTATGGTTTGGGGTTTGGTTTTTTGTTTGTTTTTTTGGTTTTTTTTTTTTTTTTCCACAAATCGATGCCTTTGTGTGTTTCATGCATTCGTATTTAAAATTGAAGGAGAATCTTCTTTGCCAAGTTGGTTGCTTAACTGCCAAATGAGTCAAATAATATACGAATGCACCATTCTTCTTTCATGATTTTTTGGTAGAAAATGCTTTCACTGAGTCTGGTTCTGCTTTTGGTTAGCAGTTATAAATATGTACATGTACTACTATCACTGCTGCTGTCTTTTACCTGCCAACAATATTACAAGCATTACAGTAATTTTTCTTCAGTTAAGGAATGAGGGTAAATTTTATTACGAATTTACCAGTGTGGCTCCTAAACTGGTCGGAGAGTTGATGTTGAGTGACATGACAGGCACTTGCTTTCCAAACCCATTGAAATTAATGAAAATACTGCCATTGACCTCAGCTGGCTTTGGATTAAAGGCTGTGATTGTACTACAGCTTCTTGGGACTTCTAGTCCAGTGAACCAGGGACAGAATCCAGAAGTAATATCCATGTTTCCTACTTTCTAATGCAGAGCACGGGATCTCACACTGACTTCCTTTTCTTTTTCTTCTTCTTTTTTCTTTTCTTTTTCTTCTTTTATTTTCTTTCCTTTTTTTTTTTTCTTTTTCTTTTAGTTTTCTTTTTCTTTTAGTTTTCTTTTTCTGTTGTATAAAAAAAGAAGCTTAAATGAGCAATAAGGTACACCATGCAGGATATTTCATTTGATACTTAAATTAACTTTAGGAAATTATGACATAAATTCCCCCTAGAGGGTTAACAAGTGCTCTAATTATGATCAGTTTCTGATATGTGTGACTGGCATGTAAAACCTTTTGTATCCAGACCCAGGCAGAGCTACTGAGTGTCCAAATTCGTGACCAGGCAGATGAGTGCCCCTGCTTCCTACTGGGTACAGTGAAATATTTACCTACCCTAATGTTGCATTTTTGGCAGTAGCCACTAGGAAATACATGGGAAAAAATATTAGTCAGGCAAGCATGTAGTAGCATTTTCCTCCTGGCTTTGTCTGACTGCACTTTAACAATTTTCTGAGCTAAACAAGGTACCTGTATTTACTGGGGGGGGGCTAAATTCTTTTTGTTGGGTTCAAGTATTTCTTTCCAAATTGTCAAGGGTTTTGGCCCCTGCATCTTGCATGGCAACAAGACCACTTGTGACTTTGTGTGGTTCTACCTTGCTTCCACTTCATTTTTTTTTTCAAAGTTCAAGAGATTGGCTGTATTCAGTCTTGTATTCAGACTTATCTCACATATAAGCTACTCCATTATTTTGAATCTTGTAATCGAGATTTTTAATAGCATACATGTTCAGGATTAGTTGATTATTGAGTTGGTATATGCATGAAAGCATTTTAAAAGGAAAGCAAATATTAGATTGCAATAAGAAGTCTGTAGCCTAGCAAGGGCTAGGAGAAAGAACTCCCATTCATTTAGACTTAATTGTACTTTTAATGCCTCACTGATCACTTTTTTTTTCTCCCCAAGTCCTGCTTCAAGCACTAGCTTATCACAGATTGTCTTGTAGAAATCAGAGTCCATGTGATTCTGCTCATGGATCCTTCATCAGGTAAACACCATTGCCAGCCTGTCTCTACAAAGGAAGAAGTCTGTTCTGAATAAGGCAAGTACTAAGAAAGTACGAAGGTCAGCAATTAAAATAAATAAGTAAGTAAATCAGTGCCATGACTGCTGTGCTTCACCTTCCTAAGCGTCTGCTCTCACAGGAAGAGCAAGTGTGATCCATGTTATCCTAGAAGTTCTCACTTGTTTATTGGCAGCAGAGACATTCTAACAGAAAAACAATAAATGAGAGAGCTAATCTGGATAGCAACCCCACATTACACCAGTCAGGCTGTGTGAGCCAGGAAGCGAGCAGTCCATCTTGTTCACAGAGAGAAGGACAGGGAGTTAAAGTTTATTGATTTTTGTTGTTATTCTGTATCCTCCATCCAGAACAGAAGCAAGATTAGAGAATTTTTTTTTTTTTTTAATATAGTCAAATTCATCAGGAATGTGACTGTTGGTGGAGCTCAAAAAACTGTGTTTTAACCATTCCAGCATTGTCCCTGCACCAGCTAATTGAGAATAAATGGATTTCCAGTGCTATATTTTTACATTTTAGCCATTCCTTGATGATGATGCTGGCTCTTTTCAAAGAAAAGCACAGAAACCATCTCTTGACTCAGGAAAAACCTGAATCACAGATTGCAGGGAAAGTATTCAAAGAATGTGTAGCAATACGGTCTTCTCTGTGTGTCTGCTTTTCCCCAGTGACATGGAAACAGTAAGGGGTTAGATGGGCCTATGGCCTTACTCGAGGGTTGTTCTTACATTAGGGTACATTTCCAATCAGCATAACAGCTTTAGGAGAATGAAGTAACTTTTTGTAAAAACTCTGTTTCCATTTAAGTACTGAAGTAGGTGGATAGATTTTCAGTATAGGTCAGTATGAGCTCTTAAAAATAATTCTTACTAAACTGAGAGGAACTGCAGGCAGAGACGGGGTATTCTTCCTGTAATCTGATGATATTTTCATAGGGTTTGTATATGCATCATCGTGGTATATGTGCATTAACACATTGCTTGCTTCCTTCCCTTTTTGCAACTTAAATCTTGGTAACCTGCTTTAGAAGAGGACAGATAATCTTTAAAGGTCCTGCTGATTTTGTGCAATGGTCCCTTCCTTTCTGGTGCCACTTTTAAAGTTTCTGAGTCTGAATCAGATGTTTGCACGTATAGATGCTGAATATCTCTGTAGCTGCTGTAAAAGTACTCTTTGCAATATCTCTGTATGTCGGGTTATTTGATATGGTTGCCTGTCCACCAGAACCGCAGAGATTGCTCAGGAGTTCCCTTGACACTTTTGCTTTACTCTCCCAGGAGAACCAGTCCTGTCATTGTAAACTTCTCTTTCATCCTAACATGAAAACAGTGGACTTTCAAAAGGGAGATGGTCAAGGAATCATGTGACTTTGAATCCAGACTTTGTACATACAGATTATGACAGAAACTAATTTAAACCAAAACCATAATGATGGCAATGATTCTTCATGTGTTTTTTACATAAATACTACAATGTGTTTCACAGCATGTTTCCAAAGTGTTACTGACTTCTATGATCTCTATGCTATTCATAAGGAGAAAGAAATCTAGAAAATCCATGCCACAGGTTTCAAGTATGCACAAAGGTGCTGTTTGTGAAGCAGTGATATTTCAACTTGACTATCACAGACAGCATACAAAGAAGTCATGAGACGACTTAAATTACAAGTGTGTGAAATTTAATAGAGAAAAAGGCTCAAACCTGTTGTTTCAATTTTGATCTGGCTTCTTACCACAGACACCCCAGCATCATCCCCATGAAGGAAAGTCCTTCCCTGATTCACTTTGGAGGGGAAGATGGCTAGAACTTTCTAGACAAAAGAAAAGGTGAAAGGAAAAAAAAAACTCTGAAGGAAATCAGCTCCAAAGTACATCTCTACTTTGAGTAAATGATTTTCTTCTTCATACAAAAGTAGTTCTGCTTAGATCTCTGTCTTTTTAGCAGGTCATGAGAATGTGGAGCTTGCAATGTGCGATCTGTCCCTTCTCTATCATGTTCTAACAACCTAGATGCGGGATGCCTAAGCACTCCTGGAATAGTCAAGAGTCCTAGCTAACCAACGTGCCTAGGTTCATACAACAATTTTCTTGACCCATTTTAGTATCAAAGACATTAGAGTAACATGTTTTATTTAGCTCTTCAGTAAAATGAGCAATAAGCCTAATTTCTTTCCCCATGTCTTTTTCTGTTTTGTAGCAAAATGCCTAAAAATTACCATGGGTTATATGACATCAGACTGGTGTGCAGCCACTTGTTAGGTAATGATTAGTGAAAATATTGTTATCTATGTTGAAGAGAAGATTTGATATTTTCCTGATGCAAGGGAAGCTTTTAGAACAGTTTGCCACCTCTGTATGTTACCATAACTGTACACTTTGCTTTTTCTTACATTTTTGTAAACTGCTGTAGAGTGCAGTATATTTGACCCCGTGATTATGACTGAGATGCTTGGCGTTAAAAATGATTTTGTTGAGAGCAGGCTGACATGCTGATAAAAATGAACTACATTCCAGACCAGATTTCAGTATAGTACATATTTCAAGGCCACTTCATGCTTTGATATCACAAAAAGCAAAGGTCTTTTGTGAGTGCAAGCTTAGTATCCATAGTTTCTGGGTTGGTTTTTTTTTCAGGAATTACTGTTCCAAAGGCAGAGTTTTATCAAAAAATCTGCTTGTCTTATCTTAATAATAGTGTTGTCCTTTTACCCTCTCTATTTGGCTTAAGGTGTAGCAAAGATCTATATTAGTTTAATGTCTTCTCATTCAATTAAAACTGTTCAATAGTTGTTCCATACAGTGCAGTCAGCAGCATATCTTAGAAAATGCTCCTTTAGATGGTACGAATGTTTAATATTAAGCTGTGCAGTTTAATATATTCTTCTGAAGGAGGATCTGTGCTTTTTAGGACACAACCACTAGCTTTTATTTTAACCGCTGAGGCAAACTGAGTTCATTAGTGAGCATAATAGGATTAGACATGAAAAAAATGGACCCAAACTTTCTAATCTCATTTGAAAGGAGCCTCTTCAAAAGCAGACAAATGCTTTCTTTTTGCTGCCTTTTTTGAAGCACCATTTTGCTGAAGCTTACTCAGATTGATAGAATAAGTAAAAAAGACGAGTCACATTCTGCAGAGTGACATTATGTCTAAGGCAGTAAGATGCACTTGCCTTCAATAAAAGGAAGTGTATTCCACTTCCTATTATGATTCCCCTCTGCTTCTCATTAAGTTCAGGTAGGCATAGTTCCTTGACGTAAAAATATGTATCCAAGATTGACTTTCTCCTTTGGTTGAGGACACTAACTAAACAAAATGATCTTCAGCATTGGTGGTTGCTTATTCTCTTTCAAACATGTAAGTATTTGTCGGTTTAAGCTCAGTCAGCCATGCAGCCTCTCTCTCACTCCCTCCCTTTCCTTTCCCCTAACTCCCAGAGGGATGGGGAGGAGAATTGAAAGAATGAAACTCCCACAGGTTGAGATAAGAACAGTCCAGTAACTAAGGTATAACACAAACCACTGCTGCTGCCAGCAATAATAATAATGATAAGGGAAATAACGAGGAAAGAGAATACAACTGCTCACCACCTGCTGACCAATTCCCAGCCCGACCTGAGCAGTGATCTAACCCTTATGGGTAACTCCTCCCAGTTTATATAGTGGGCGTGATGTGCTGTGGTATGGAATGCCTCTTTGGTCAGTTTTGGTCAGGTGCTCTGTCTCTGCTTCCTCCTGGCTTCCTTTGCTCCCTGGCAGAGCATGAGACTCAGAAAGTCCTTGGTCAGACTAAACATTACTGAGCAGCAACAAAAATCATTGGTGTTATCAGTGCTGTTCCCAGGTGGAAAGTCAAAAACAGAGCACTGCACCAGTTACTGAGAAAGGGAAAAATGACTGCTACTACTGAACCTAGGACAGTATACACCCCTTATTCCATACCATTCACATCATGCTCAGATCCCACATTTTCAATATACCATCACTCTTATCTCATATATA